>SKCR01044300.1:0-115785 GCA_019454045.1 Zanthoxylum bungeanum
GATTCGAGAGATCATACATCGTGGCGATGTGAAGATCGAAAAGATCGCATCAGAGGATAATATTGCAGATCCACTGACGAAGGCTATTCCTCGGGAAAAGTTTGAGCGACATGTACATAGTTCAGGTATTAGATGCTTGAGTGACTGGCTATAGGCCAAATGGGAGATTGTTAGACAGTAATGACCCATAGCGTCACTATTTTGTAAATGATATTGTATTATTGTACAAAATTAACTATGAAGTAATGAAATTGCCTTTTACCGTTTTGTAATTTATTTACTTTGACATATAAATGGTAAAAGTCCCTATGATTAGTTCCGGATTGTGATGATATGAGACGGTAACAATCCATAAAGGTTTAATCATTAAATATCCCTAGTCGTAGTATTATCGAGATTGGACATCGATAATGCGGAATAGACTAGTACTGCACTTGTGCATGTTGTGAGGGCACAACGGCATAGTTCTCATATATTTAAGTATTGGATACTTATGCAAGTGCGGTAGGAGGTTGTGTTTTACCGATGGTACGAAAACAGCTTCGCTCTGGATAGACCCCGCGGAGTCCCATTGGTAGTATGTCTGCGTGTCTATGGGAGTCCGCTTTAGGGTAGGTGCATATGATCTTAACCTGAGACTTGCATCGCTAGTACTTACGACAATCGGTAAACTTTAGTTTTGGTGGTCCAGGGCTTTAACGGGTTCTGTGTACACCTCTTCTGGGTTTATCGAGAATCGTAGTGTATTGGGTGTGATGTCAAGATGGAAGTATCACTTCAGACATATGAAGATGATGATCGCGAGGGATACAGAACTAGTACTCTATAATGGTTGCAACCATCGGGATAATATGACTAGGTCAGGATTATCCGATTCAAAGAGACTGGTTGCTTGATGTCCGATATGTGTATCGTACGGGGCAGACACATCTCCAGCCCCAGGCATTACATGTGATCATCCGATACTAATTCGATATACACTATACTACGGTATACTACGCCTGTTATAGATCTTATATTCCATAAGAATATTTCTAGAGAATTGGGTAGACATGGCGTTTTGCTAGAGGCTAACCTTGTCTTGTAAATCGGTAAAAACGTAGTACTTGGTACGTACGTGTTCGGATAGTTCGACAACCGGATTTACTGCCAACATATCTAGAGATCTCTTGGGTCGCTTCCCGAAGATTCACCAATGACGTATGATTCAAACTCGATTAATCTTGGATTAATAACGGAGAGACTTTATCTTGGATAAAGTACTATATAAAGAGAGAGAACGATTAATTTGGAATTAATCGTAAAATTATTATATTCGATATAATAATCGAAATTCGATTTCGACGCGAAATTAAAATTAGATTTTAATTCGGGCAAACGAGTTAATTTAGAATTAATTCGTTAGCGACGTAAATAATAATTTCGCTAGGCGCAATTATTTATTTAAATTCGATTTAATTAACGTCGCGACGTAAGTTCGGTATTTCGGAAATATCGAACCCGAACGCGTGAGTGCACGTGGGCCCACTTTCATTTGGAAACGTGTGGGGCCCACATGACACATGTCATTATATGCATTATTTAATTGTTGATGCATTGCATGGAGATAGTGTACAATGCACTCAAGGGTTTTGCATGGAAATTGAGTGTTTGACACTCTAAGCCATTGCATGATTTGTGTCATAAGTTTATTATTAATTAATAAATATTATGGCATAAATATAAATTGATTTTTGAAAGCAAAAATCATTACTCTTTCTCTTCTCCTCTTGACCGAAACTGTCACAGTTTCACAGCTCTCTATTTTCAGGTTTTTGTTGCAAAAGCTTGAAGATTTTGTGATTGTTTGGAACATTAAATCACATTCAAGGCTAGCACCTTCAAGGGATCATACAAAGGTGTTATGGGAAACTCATCTTAGAGCTTGGAATGATCAAAAATTGCTTGGAGCTTCACTTTTCTGTTTGGCCGAAACCCTCACTGCACAAAGGAGAAATTTTTGTTTCATCAACGCATCCGCATTCCGATCTTTGTGAGTATGATTCCGCCATACTTCAATATTGTTCATTCATTTATATGTTTTGCTTGTTCTTTTGATCTTGGGACATGGATTAGATTTTCCAACAGTCTCATACATCCACATTGGTATCTCAAGTCGAAGGACCACTATGCTACTCAACCGAGAAGATTCTTATTGACGTTGGTGTACCATCTATTAAGAATCTTCGGTGATCGTTCAGTGTTTATCCACTATAAACACCTACACGTCTATACGAGTCTCCCTAGACTCATGGTTTATTGGGATAAACCATCAGACCAAGTCTCGATAAACGACATGTACTGGTCTCAACAGATTTGACTAACCGACCCGTGTTAGTGAATCTTCACCAGGAACTATATTTGATAATATACATTTAGCAGTAACACTTCCCAATGTCAATTACAAACTAGCTTTGTAATTGTGTACTGCATTATATATTATCGGGCCTTTGTCTAATATATACATATCACTAAACAACATTTAGTTTCAATCTAATCGTAATCCGATAGAATACGTATATAAAAACAAGAGGTGCAACCATAAATAAGTAATATTATGGAAAATGAGATGTTCGTATTCAGGAATTAGACATAAATATGGTCCGAATTGGCGCTCTGAGCACCAACCCCAACAAGCCCCAATAGTATTAGGATAGTTCATTGGCTGCCCAAACAGTGACGAACTCACTGTTTGGACAGTCGTCACCCGGTTGGCTCAAAAGTCATCTGGTAACGCTGTTTTCGGCTGTTTTTGCTTACTTCAACTCCGAAACACTTTCCTGAAATTGTTCCAACTCCTAAAACACATCCATTACATTCATATGACATCAAATTCATCACAAAATTTCCAGTTTCATCAGATCTGATCCAGAACCAAAATTTAACAATTTTCATGTTTTAATACAAAATTTTCAAGATTAATCTAATTAATCAAGATACCAACAAAAGTCACCACATATGAACAACCCAAGAATAATTCTAGGTGCCACAAGAGTGGTCATAATACTCTAAAATAGCAACTCATCATCAAATAATCAATTTGGACAACAATTACAATAATTTCATCCAAATACACTTCACACATGTACACAAGCTTCCAATTCATCCACCACAACCAAAAGCCCCAATTTTTGAGAATTGAAGGAATCATAGAACCTTTTTAAATTATCAAGAAATAATAAACTAAATTTCCAAGCTTAGGATTTTGAAGAATTACCTAAATCTCCTAAATCCTTAGCTTTTTTTCTTAATTTTCCTTCATTTCTTAATGGTTTCTTCAAACCAAGATTGAGAGCTTTTCTTTGGTGTTTGGTCAGCCAAGGGTTGATAAAAATGAAGAAGAAAAACCATTTTCCTTTTAAAATTGCATTGCCGTCATATAGGGGTATTATGGTCATTTTTTGCAATTTAATCTAATTTAATTATATTAAGCTTTTTGGTGGCCATTCAAATTCACACACATTTAGCTTAATAAAAACATGCCATGTGTTCAAATAATAATTAAACATATTTCATAACAATTATGAAAAGGTTTATCAATTAATTATTCAAATATTTAACAATTAAATATCTAAATAATTAATTAATAAAATTATTATTATTTATGTATTTTTATTTACATTAAATAACAAATACATATATTAATGGCATGTGTCAAAATCTCATTTGACAAATAATTAATATGTATCAAATCAAATTTTCTATCAAATAAAAATACATATGAATTACTGTTGAAAAATGCCCTTATGCATGTGTTATCGTTTAACCGATTAAACGATTCGAATTAACTCATTTAATCCGATGAAGTATTATGAATAATCCGTATTATTCATATCGCGTTGTCCAATTGCTCAACAAGTACACTTCATATTGTGGGACTCTCTAAGTTTAGGTTTAATCCGTCACGAAATCCAATTTCGTGTCCATAATTCACCCACTCATAAATTATGACAACCACAAATAATCTCGCTAAACTATGAAAGCCGAGGTCATTGCATACGTATAATCCCTCCGTCACAGGCTATCCATATTATACCTGAGGTATAGATAAAACGTCAAACCCGTTCGGTATAATATTCCGACTTTCAATTTACGATCTCTAAATAACACTCGAAACTGATTTCCGAAGTTATCCCACGGCCATGGATTTACTAGATCGTAAACACGTGAGGATGCATATGCCCTGTACACAGGAATGACATATCCTTTATTGATACGCACTGAATATCATGAGCATCAGTTGACCGGTGCTTACACACATGCGTATAACGCAAGCGCACATATCGTTCAAGTAGTATAAAACGTATCGATCCCACGAGGACTTAATACCTAATCTATTAATTTTATGAGGTCAAATAATTACTAGTATCTAACAAATTGTTTGATTGATTTGAAATTGTGATGATTTTAAATTTAAAAAAACAAGTAAATAAAATTGCACGAAAGTAGGTTTAAGAAAATTCAATATTAGGAAACTATCTAGGTTGTGAATCTTTCTAATATCTTTTAGAAGATGAAGTGGTTATTTCACGTTTGTGTAATAAATCGGTTTACTAACCTGGAACACTAAATTATGCGAAAGCCTCTGTCGATGGTCAGACGCAAATACTCAATATAACCCAATTGAACCATATGTCTATGTCAACCAAATTACCTGGATTCATTAAGTTTAAGTTCCAATTATGGCTACCCCCGACCGACAGGTATATGTCTATCCTGTAAGGAAATCAATTAAAGGGTTATCTATCCTCAAGGAAGATCGTGGGCTATTAAGTCTAAGGCTGAAACCTAAAATTCATTTGTCAAGTTTATTTTAGATTTACCAGATCAATCTTATTAGTGGCCAATTAACAAGACGCATTAAGCTTAAGACTTAATAAGTAAACCTTTAAATTACCCAAACTATAAAATAACCCCTCATAAACCGACGATATTAAAATTCATCACAACCATAGATAACTAACTTAGTTACGACACATAACTAGGACTAGTAAAAAGATAAAAGTAAAAGACATAAAGTAAAATGCTGAAAAGTAATTGCGGTAAAGTAAAAGCTGAAAAGTAAATTACAATAAAATAAAATGCTAAGGTAAAAGGATCAACTTTTACTATTTACTATTTAGATATCTCCCTTAATATAATATATTAACTTATGATTATTTACCAACCGGCCATATAGGCGGTAACCTGATTAAGTCAAATTAAGTCCAACCAGCCATAAAGGTGGAACCAAAATAAACCTGCCATATAGGCGGTAAAAAATTTAATTACCAACCGACCAATCTGGCGGTATCCTTGCTTAGTCAGGTTTAAACCAGTTTAAAATGAATTACCAACCGACCAATATAGCAGTATCCTTTTTAAGTCAAATTTTAAATAGTGAATATATTATATTTAAGGGAGATTAATCTAAATAGCATAGTAAAAGAATTACCTTTCACCATAGCAGGGGGAAGTTACCTCATCATGGTTGAATAGTAAAAACTGTAAAAAGTAAAGAAAGTAAATTACTATTACTATTATAGAACGTAATTAAAATTTATTACAAAATTGAAATTAAAACAAACTAGATAGAAAATTCCCTATTTACATCAGAGAATTCAGAGAGGAAGGTATATCTGAAACTGAAATTTCGAGCTATATTTATAGGCCTCAATAAGCTCCCCGCATCGCGACGCCAAGTTTATTCTTGCGTCGCGACGCGGTGACGTGTCAACACGTGATTGGTCGATTCAGATTCTTATCTGCTGACGTGGCAATTGCGGATAATTTGATTCAATAATTGTGCTGACGTGGCGACACGTGGCTAAAGGGATTGTCGGCACCGTAGGATTGTGACACATGGCACACTGTGATTGGTTGATGATGACGTGGAACTTTGACTCGGTCAACCGGTGATGTGGACGATGACGTGGCAGACACGTGGAGTGACATGTGGCGACACGTGGTGATGGTGATTGTCGGCACCGTAGGATGATGACACGTGGCACGACGCACGTTAGCACATCGGCTGTGATGGCGACATGGCGCACGTTAGCAAAGTCAAACTTCTAAGATTCTGACACGTGGACCCGGCGCACGTTAGCATGGATCGGCATACTTTAGGCGTCGCAACGCCAAAGGCTTGCGCGTCGTGACGCGCGAAATGATGAAAATGCCCTTTTGTCCGTTTTTCACTATTTTGGCCCCAAATCACCTCCAGAGAGTCCTGAAACTTTATTTATCTACAAAATAACACAAAACACATCAAAATATTCACAAAGCTCAAGAAACTATACAAAATATTAGGTTAAATGAGTGGGAAATAATGATACATTTATTACTCATCACACCCCCAAACCTAACATTTTGCTAGTCCTCGAGCAAAAAACAGAATAAAATAACATAAACATCTTTAAAATAAAATTTAACTAAGCCACTTTCGTAGGGATCACAGTTGCATTTAGCGTATGCAACAAGCCTTAAACCCCTAGGTGTCCCTAGTGGACGAGTTGTAGTCTCGTGAGGGTTTACAACAATGATACCCACAAACATTTTACAAAAGTAAAAAGGTAGTAAAACTAATGCACACAAAAGAAAAAAGACAAGAGAAAAGAGAATAAATAAGTTAGTGACTAATCAGGTGAAACTTCTACTACAGGTTACTAGTTGTTTTCTTTCTTTCTAAATTACCGAATAAGTAAATTCTCCGATTATATTTACCATTCTCCATATGCACAGCCGACAAAATATAAATCAACTCATTTTTTCCCACAACAGTCACAAGTGCAGTTGATAAGAGAGTAATATTTTTGTCCTAAAGTTTTATCAGAATTCACACCTTTTTGTAGCAATGGAATAATTTTTTTTTTTCTGATTTTTCTGATTTTTTTTATTTTTGATTTTTGATTTATTTATATACAATATCTTACATCTATGTAGCGAGTGTTGGGTCGGTGGCTCCCAAACCAGTTGGCTTTAGGGCACCAGGTGTTAAGACACCACTACAGACTTAATTACTCAGACTTCAGATATATATATTTTTGCAGCATCTTTGATCCATGTAGCGAGATTTGGGCCAGTGACTCCCAAACCAGTTGGTTTTAGGATATAAGTGTTAAAACACCCATACGGACTTAATAACTCGGATCTCAGACGTTTTTTTTTTTTACTCCATCACTTTTTGAGATGCTTCCTCCAATTAAACTAGAGCACTGAATATTACAAACTTTTCAATTTTAGCTCATGTCCGTATGTTACCATGCATGTTGATAATACCTACCAACTGAGCATATGAAGATCCATTTTAGTCAGTTTTATGGAGAATTTACAAATTAAATAATTTAAATGAAATAAACAAAAATGGTTTGAGATACGTCTCATGAGTGTAAATTCCTTACACATCTATCTCTTACCAATTTCACCTTTTTAGTCAAAATAAAAACAAAAACGCAAAATATTTTTGTAATTTTTGAAATTTTTCAATTTTTTTGTATTTTTCGAAAAAAAATGTGGACTAAAAATAAAAACAACACACAACTAAAAACAAGATAATGATCAACTAATTCCCTCCCCCAAACCTAAATGAGACATTGTCCCCAATGTCTTAAACAGTAGAAGAAGAGTTAGAAGATAATACCTGGTTAACTGAAATTCTACACGAAAAGTTAAATGTTAAGATCTAGATTAATTCGACGCCTCTTACCACGATCGTCCTCGGACCAATTTATCTTTGAAAGGATAGGGTCAATTTGTGGTTCATAGGCTAAGTTTTGGTCAATTAGATCCGGAGCAGTTCTGGCAGTGAAGATGAGTTCTTTCATAGGTTTTGACACGAACCCATTTCTCCGAGCATCATCAAGAAACACACAAAGAAAATCATAAAATCCTTCAACGTTGTACAGTCCAAACGGTTTCTGGTGTATGTTCAGGTTCGCTCAAGATAACACTGTAAAAATTTCCTCCAATGTACCCAAGCTACCTGGCAAAGCAATAAAAGCATCAGCACGGTTAATCATTTTTACCAATCGTTCAGACATACCTGGCACGATCAGTTCATCTCCGTTTGATGATCCAATAAGATTTGCCTCCGCCAAGGGTTTTGGAATGATTCCCAAAACTTGACTGCCTCCCTCATGTACAGCTTTTGAAACGATCCCCATAAGTCCAAGATTGCCTCCGCCATATACTAATTGCATATTCCTTGCAGCTAAGACTCGACCCAATTCCTGTGATGCTTCTACGTATTGTAGCTTAACACCAACACTAGTACCGCAAAACACACAGATGTTTTCAACTCGTCTTCTTGAAGTGGCTTCCATGTTTTACTCTGGATGTCTTCAAAAGTGCAATAATGAGTTGAATTTATAACACCTGAAAATGGTGAGTAAAATAATAGCACTAGTACCTGCCAAATGACAATTATTAGTTAAACAGTAGAATAAATCGTGATAGTCAAAAAGGTCTGGATCCTGTCGGAGAAATTAAAAGACAACAACAAAACTAATCACAATTATCAGGAAAAGACAAAGAGATATAATATGTACAAGAAATGTAGCGGTTTGATTGACGTCTATGCGTCAGGGACAAACTTCCCATCCAATTTTCTTATAAATTGGCAAACAAGGTCTTCTTGAGTCGGATTCCCAAGACTTAACTGTTGTCTTTCTTTTTGAAATTGTGTATGTAATTTGCGAATGGCTATGTGAACATATCCACTGGGATGCGTCTCAAGAGTCGAAGATATATCATCTAAAGACTCCTTACTCAAGCCATCCCTAATGAATTTAATTTTGTCTTCGCGATTATCAGACACCATTCCTAAAGAACGACAACGAGTATTGCAATTCTAGCGTGCACATTTGTAACAAACACCCATTTGCTTAGCTCTACGTTTCTTTACATAGGTGCTTCTTCCAAAACCAGGTAGATGTGAAATAAAAGATTCAGAAGACTCACCTTCCAATCGGACCCGTGCTTCAATTACCTAACGAATGTCATTAGGAACACCATGGATCGTTAGTAATCTCATTTGTTCCAAGCGAGCTTTGTAAACTTTCATCAGAGATTTTTGAGGGAGAGAAGGAAATTGCTTGTGAAGATTTGTGAGAACTTCTTCCATCATGGAATGTCTTAATCTGCAAAAACTAAACACACAAAATTAAATCACACCAAATCATAATATATACACAAATTGCATGGGTTGCCTTTCTGTGAGCACTAAGTTTAACGTCGTCAGCTAGACGTGACTTCTCGAACGTTAGGCTGGATCTGAAAGTGTGACACTTTCCTTTTGTAGCTCAAATGATTCTCCCCAGTAGTGCTTGACATGCTGACTATTAACCTTGAATGTTTCGTTGGTGTTGGGATCCAGTAACTCAACAGCTCTATATGGAAAAACCTGAGTGATCACAAATGGACCTGACCACATTGATTTCAACTTTCCAGGGAAAATTTTCAACCTTGAGTTGTACAACAACCCTGCTGCATTGGTTCCAACTGTCTGTGCACTATTTTTCGGTCATTCCATTTTTTGGTCTTTTCTTTGTACAATCTGGCATTCTCATAAGCTTGTAGATGAAACTCCTCCAATTCGTTGAGTTGGTGAAGTCGTTACTCTCCTGCAGCTTGTGAATCAAGATTCAACTTCTTCAGTGCCCAGTACGCCTTATGTTCAAGCTCAACTGGCAGATGACACACTTTCCCAAACACCAATCGATATGGGGACATACCAATGGGTGTCTTGTAAGCTGTTCGGTAGGCCCATAATGCATCATCTAGTTTTGTAGACCAATCTTTCCTTGTTGATCCAACAGTTCTCTCCAAGATTCTTTTGATTTCCCTGTTTGAAACTTCAACCTATCCATTTGACTGTGGATGATAAGCAGTGGCAACTTTGTGAGTAACTCCATATTTGGATAGGAGTGCATCAAAGTATATGTTACAGAAATGTGTGCCACCATCGCTGATGATTGCACGAGGTGTTCCAAACCGAGTGAAAATGTTCTTTTTCAGGAATTTGATCACCACTTTTGAATCATTGGATGACAGTGCAATTACTTTCGACCCTTTTGAGACGTAGTCTACAGCAACCAGGATGTACATGTTTCCGAATGATGGAACAAAGGGTCCCATGAAATCAATACCCCACACATCGAATATTTCCACTTCTAGAATGTTTTGCAACAGTCATTCATTTCTCTATGAAATATTCCCCGTTTTCTGGCACCTGTCACATTGAAGAGCAAAAAGATAAGCATCTTTAAAAAGAGTGGGCCAGAACAAACCTGATTGTAGGACTTTGGCTGCAGTTTTGTTTCCGCTGAAGTGTCTGCCATATGGTGATGAATGACAGTGCTGCAAAACACTGTTGACTTCCTCCTGTGGAACACACCGTCTCAATAATTGATCAGTACATCGTTTGAACAGGTATGACTCATCCCAGACTGAGTGTTTGACTTCTTTGAAGAATTTCTTCCGTTGCTGAGTTGTCCATTCCAAAGGCCATTTTCCTGACACAGTGTAGTTGACATAGTCAGCATACCAAGGGGCATCTTGCTGTTTCATGACAAACAGTTGTTCATCTGGAAAAGTTTCTTTGATTGACAGATCTTTGCCAACTGTTTCTCCAATCTCGAGCCTCGATAGATGATCTGCCACTTGGTTTTCTATCCATTTCATGTCTCGAATCTCCACGTCAAATTCTTGCAGAAGAAGTATCCAATGGATCAATCTAGGTTTGGCATCTTTCTTCGTGATCAAGTATTTGATTGCTGAATGATCTGTGTAGACCACCACTTTGGGACCCAGCAGATATGAGCGAAATTTGTCAAAAGCGTACACAACTGCGAGCAACTCATTTTCAGTGGTTGTGTAGTTGAGTTGAGCTTCATTCAAAGTTCTGCTGGAGTAGTAAATGGTGTGGAAAATTTTTGCTTTGCGTTGTCCCAAAACTTCACCTACAGCAAAATCACTAGCATCACACATCACTTCAAATGGAAGGGTCCAGTCTGGTGCTACAATGATGAGGGCAGAAATAAGCTTCTGTTTTAAGATCTCAAAAGCTTCCTGGCATTCTTTGGTGGAGTTGAAAGGCACATCCTTCTCCAGAAGATTGCACAGAGGTTTAGCAATCTTGGAAAAGTCTTTGATAAATCTCCTGTAAAAACCTGTATGTCCGAGAAAGCTCCGAATCCCTTTGACAGATGTCGGCGGAGGTAGTTTTTCAATTGTTTCAATCTTTGCTTTGTCTACCTCGATTCCTTTTTGTGAGATCCGGTGTCCAAGAACAATGCCCTCATGTACCATGAAATGACATTTCTCCCAATTGAGCACCAGGTTTGTATCTTCGCACCTTTGTAACACATGTTCCAAATTTTGCAAGCAGTGGTCAAAAGAATCTCCAAACACAGAAAAGTCATCCATAAAAACCTTCATACTCTGCTCCAACATATCTGAGAAGATGGCCATCATGCAACGCTGAAATGTAGCAGGGGTATTACATAATCCAAATGGCATCATGCAGAAAGAAAAAATACCATAGGGACATGTAAATGTAGTTTTCTCATGGTCTTCTGGTGCGATGGCAATCTGATTGTACTTTGAATATTCGTCTAGAAAGCAATAAAACTCATGTCATGCCAGTCTGTCTAACATCTGGTCAATGAATGGTAGCGGAAAATGGTCCTTTCTCATGGCTTTGTTCAGCTTTCTGTAGTCCATGCATACTCTTCATCTAATCACCGTTCTTGTTGGTATTAGCTCGTTCTTTTCATTGGTAACCACAATAATTCCTCCTTTCTTTGGTACATACTGCATAAGACTCACCTAACTGCTATCTGAGATGGGGTAAATGATGCCAACATCCAACTATTTGATTATTTCTTTCTTTACGACTTCCTTCATGATTGGATTGAGTCTCTGTTGATGCTCCACTGTGGGTTTGTACTCATCATTCATCATAATCTTATGCATGTAAAATGATGGACTAATGCCTCGAATGTCTGCTATAGTCCAGCCAATGGCTATTTTGTGCTCTCGTAATACTCTCAGTAACTTTTCTTCTTGCTGCAATATTAGTGAAGAAGAAATAATAACAGGTAATTCAGAAGAGTTTCTAAGAAATGCATACCTGAGATGGCTAGGAAGTAACTTCAGCTCCAGCTGTGGTGGTTCTTCAATTGAAGTCTTGATTCGATTTTTCTTTGGCAGTTCCAAGCTTTCAACTGGTGGTGTTGATTTGAATCAGAATGGTTTGTCAAGGTAGTTGATACATTCCAGGATTTCAGCATCTAGCTCGTTGTCAGTCATGTTGGTGATGCAAGCTTCGAGTGTATCCGTGGGATTTGGCTCAGTATCCTGAACGATACTATCAACAACATCAGCTTTGAAGCATTCTTCTTCCTTTTTATCACTCGGGAATTTCATGGCTTTGAAAACATTAAAGGTAACTTCTTGGTCCTGCACTTTCATGGTCAGTTCTCATTTTCGCACATCAATCACAGTTTTACATGTAGCCAAGAATGGTCTCCCAAGAATGATAGGTACTTCTTTGTCTTCTTCCATGTCAAGGATGATGAAATCTGCTGGGAGAATCAGTTTGTCAACTTTGACCAGCATATCTTCAACAACACCTCTTGGAAATGCTAGTGTTCGATCAACAAGTTGCAACGAGACTGAGGTAGGCATTGCTTCTCCAATATACAGTTTCCTGTAAATAGAAAAAGGCATCAAGTTAACACTAGCACCTAAATCACATGAAGCCTTACAGATATAATGTTCTCCAATGGTGCATGGAACTGTGAAACTGCCATGATCTTTCAACTTCGGGGGAAGTTTTCTCTGAATAATGGCACTGCATTCTTCCGTCAATGCTACTGTCTCGTAGTCTCCCAATCTCCATTTTCGTGAAAGAATATCTTTCATGAATTTAACATAGCTGGGCATTTCTTCCAACGCTTTTGCAAAAGGGATGTTGATATGCAGCTTTTTGAACACCTCCAGAAGAGCAAACTGTTTGTCCAGTTTGTTTTTCTGAAGTCGCTGTGGAAAAGGTGGAGGTGAAGTGATTCATTCTGGTTCTTTTTCCTTTGCTTCTTTTTCCTCCATCTATTGCTCTGCTTCTTTTGGAACTTCTTCTTTGGATACCTTGATTCCAACATCTTTGTTGATTTCGGTACCGCTTTTCAAAGTAATGGCGACATTGCTCCTTCCCTCGGTTCCTTGGATTTGGTTCTGTGTTGCTGGGAAGATTACCTGGCGGTCTGTAACTCTGAGCATTAGCCAGTTGTCCGATTTGATTCTTCAGTGCTTTGATGGAAGCAGATTGGTTCTGAAACATAGCATCGAACTTTTTTAACTGAGCCTTCACTTCTGCTATTCCTGGTTCATTTGCCTGCTCCTGGCCTTTGTTCTGTTGCTGGAATCCAGGTGGTGGATAGTTCTGCTGTTGGAATCCAGGTGGTGGATTGTTCTTTTGCCCTGAATTGTTGCTCCAGGAAAAATTGGGATGATTCCTCAACCCTGGGTCGTAGGTGTTGGAATAGGGATTGTTCCACTGTCTGTTGAAATTGTTGACATAATTCACCGTTTCTTCAAGTTAGTTTGGTTCTGGTGCTCCTCCATATGGTGAACTTGTGGATCCAATGGTAAGAGTCTCCATGAATTTGCATATCTGGTCCAGCTTGGCGTTGACTGCTGTATTGGCTCCACTTTCATAAATTCCTGCAATTCTTTGGATCATGCTCCTTTCTGTTGGCCAGATGGAATTGTTGTTAGCCATTTCTTCGATTAGGTTCTAGGCTTGATCTTCTCCTTTTTCCATTAAAGCTCCTCCAGCAGCAGCATCGATTGTGGTTGTCATCAATCCAGAAAGTCCATTATAGAAAGTTTGGACTTAAAGCCATTTTGGAATCTCATGGTGAGGACATTTCTGGAGCAAATCTTTGTACCTTTCCCAAGCTTCGTAGAGAGTTTCCGAGTCTTGTTGTACAAAGGATGTGATGTCATTCCTTAGCTTTCCAGTTCTGGCTGGTGGAAAGTACTTTGCAAGAAATTTGGTGGCTAACGTGTTCCAAGTTGTGATGGAACCTGCTGGTAGTGAATGTAGCCAAGCTTTAGCTCTGTCCTTCAAGGAGTATGGAAAAACACGCAGTCTCATTGCTTCTTCAACTTCTTGATTGTAATTGAAAGTGCCGCAAACTTCCAAGAAGTTGCTGATGTGGGTATTATGATCTACAGTTGCTTTCCCCCAAACTGTACTGACTGCTGAATCATCTGAATGCATGTTTTGATGTCACCGCATTTGCTGGTAAGTGAGGAAGTACAATACAAGAAATGAATCTGTCAACCACCGGAATGGTTCTGTCTCGAATGGGTATGGTGGTGCAACTTCCAAAGGTTCAGGTTCCAGGTTGACTAAAGCTTCTTGGCCTTCTCGCCTTTCCCTTCTCAACTGTCTGATAGTTTTTTCATTTTCTGGGTCAAGCAGTCGGAGTTCAAAGCTTCTGGTTCGTCTCATGAAGTTTCTGAGAACCTGAAACACAAGAAAACAAAAACAATAAGTAAAAAAAAAATTAGATACAAGTAAAGGTATCTAACCTCTAAACTAATAGTGAAAGATAAATAAGTCCCCGGAAACGGCGCCAAAAACTTGACCGGTGCTTACACACACGCGTATAACTCAAGCGCACGTATCGTTCAATTAGTATAAAAAGTATCGATCCCACGAGGACTTAATACCTAATCTATTAATTTTATGAGGTCAAATGATTACTAGTATCTAACAGGTTGTTTGATTGATTTGAAATGGTGATGATTTTAAATTTAAAAAAACAAGTAAATAAAATTGCACGAAAGTAGGTTTAAGAAAATTCAATATTAGGAAATTATCTAGGGTTGTGAATCTTTCTAATATCTTTTAGAAGATGAAGTGATTATTTCATGTTTGTGTAATAAATCGGTTTACTAACCTGGAACACTAAATTATGCGAAAGACTCTGTCGATGGTCAGACGCAAATACCCAATATAACCCAATTGAACCATATGTCTATGTCAACCAAATTACCTGGATTCATTAAGTTTAAGTTACAATTATGGCTACCCCTGCCCGACATGTATATATCTATCCTGTAAGGAAATCAATTAAAGGGTTATCTATCCTCAAGGAAGATCGTGGGCTATTAAGTCTAAGGCTGAAACCTAAAATTCATTTGTCAAGTTTATTTTAGATTTACCAGATCAATCTTATTAGTGGCCAATTAACAAGACGCATTAAGCTTAAGACTTAATAAGTAAACCTTTAAATTACCCAAACTATAAAATAACCCCTTATAAACCGGTGATATTAAAATTCATCACAACCCTAGATAACTAACTTAGTTACGACACATAACTAGGACTAGTAAAAAGATAAAAGTAAAAGACATAAAGTAAAAATGCTGAAAAGTAATTGCGGTAAAGTAAAAGCTGAAAAGTAAATTACAATAAAATAAAATGCTAAGGTAAAATGATCAACTTTTACTATTTACTATTTATTAGGAAATCATATATTAGGAAATCTTCAGTGAGTCGTTTAGTTTTTATCAAATAAACACATACATGCCTATACGAGTCTCCTGAGACTCATGGTTCATTGGGATAAACCATCAGACCAAGTCACGATATACGACATGTACTGGTCTCAGGGGATTTTACTAACCGACCCGTGTTAGTAAATCTTGACCATGAACTTTATTTAAGGATATACATCTTATAGTGACGCATCCCAATGTCAATTACAAACTACGTTGTAACTGCGCACTATATTGTAAATCCTATGGTCTTTGTCTAATATACATGTATCACTGAACCAGATTCAGTTTTGATCTAATCATAATCAGATATCCAATCATAATTAGATCGAATAAGTGTATAAAAGACAAGGGTGCTACCATTAAATTAGTAATATTATGGAAAATAGAATTGTTCATATTTATGAATCAGACATAAATACGATCCAGATTGGCACTCTGAGCACCAACCCTAACAATTTCTCCCACTTGCTCTAGTGCCAATCCATGGTATCATATACACATCTCAATGTGTGTCGCATACTCATGGTTCTTAAGAGCTCACTTATCACTCAAGAAGAAGGCAACAACAAGTAAGCCTGCTATTAACAAGTTGAGTTTGTCCAACAAACTCAATCATTTCCTTAGCCAACATCATTCATATTCTGCAGAATCCAAATTCTACATCAATATGACTCAGACGCTATATCAGTTTTGTGCTATAGCTGCTGAGTTGTCTAAGTATATATGGATCAAATCCAAAATACTATAAAACAACCGCAAGCACAAAACTAATATCAACACATATAATCATTGAGGTCACTTTGCAACTTCTTAAGTCAATACCTCAAAAGTCGCAACTGATTCCGCTAGTTCATTAGAATCAATGGTGACATTCCCACTGCATCTTTTCTGACTTTATATGACATAGACCATCTAATGTCATAATTAGGATCAAAACTAATCTGACACCTTATGGTTGCAGACTAAATTCTCCATGAATAAGAAACTCGTTCTTAATATCTTAAAGATCACAAAGAACATGTTTCAAGATCCATCATATGGTCTGTAGCATATCAAAATAACTCATAACAATTACGATTAAATTGATATATTTAATCGCACATAATATAATATTTATTACACCATCATCATATGATGCATAAAATTGATTGGACATTCTAATCAATCTCTCTTTCGACAAAGGTATCATCATTTACAAAAGATGAATACTATATACATAAAAGACACGTTAACTGTCAAACAGTTACACTAACTGTCATACATATAGTCTTACTGTGTTATTTTATTAGATCATATCTAAAGCGCGACTAATGGGAGTTTCTCACAAGTCTCTTAGTTTTATATCATATATAAAACTTCATATCAAATATAACAGAGACTAATCCCACTACTACCACGGATAAAAGAAGACTTAGGATATATAATACTAGAAAGAAATTTGTAAGCTCCCACTGACCCTACTGACAAATATGTGTTCTCTATGCTTTGATAAAATCAGACAATCTGACTGATATCAAATAGAGAACATAGATTTTCGGAAAAATTATCTGAGTCTACAATAGGCTCTATAAACTAGTATATCAAATTGTGATCTTAGCAGAATACAAACTCTAGGGCCATTCTAGAATGAATTTTTCAAACAAAGAAACCATAAGGAATCTCTCATTCGAAGAAATCACTCAAGAACGCCACTTTGCACTCTATAGCCAAAATACATAGTTTAATATCAACATTAACCAACAAATCTTTAATTGTTCAAACAGTGCGACTAGAGACAAGCTTCCTCAGAATCTACAACAGACTACTGAGTATAACCTTTCTCACTGTCATACTATAAAGGTCAAACCCTTATCAAGCTCACTTAGCTTTTGCTGCGCAAATAATTTGCACATTTTATGAATCATTCATAACAAAAACCTAATCAAGTTCAAAACTTGATCGTAGTAAGCTAGAACAATTTTAGATCTATGGTTCAATGTTAACTTCTGAAATCGATATCAAATATCGCTCTCCCACTATAAGTTATAGGATAATTTTCTTCAATAAGAAAACAACAGAACCAATAAGTATCAAATACTTTACAAATGGTTCTGACATCCTATTGGACTTATATGAAAATTGACTAAGGGTCTTTTCATTATTAATTACGTAGTTCCATTACAGTTCATCATTCTCACATTTGACTTCAATAAGTCAAGTCTTTCTACAATTGTCAACATCTGATGTTACACACCAAGTAATAAAATTATTTTATTGCTCGGGGTCATAGAAAGATATTCTATAAATAGAATATAATATCAATTAAATAGAATAAATGATAAACCTTATTTGTACCTCTGAGGCCCAAGTACTTTCAATTATATAACCATTATACAGTAGAAAGTTTCAAATCTCAAAATTTTCAAGATTCGAATTTTCTACTATACATATCATATAAGTAACAATATGAGCTAATGGAACCTTAATTAAAGAGATGAATTAGTGTTACTGGAGCATAACCCCAAGAGTATTGAAAACTAATCCAGTAACACTCAATATCAACAAATCAAATCATATAAGATTCAATTACTCCCACTGACCAATTCCATCAAGATGAAATCGTGGAAGTTTAATATTGAGTAAGAATCACATTCATTAAATAACTATATAACTAATTACCTTAAATTCATATGTTCGATCATATCAAACATCTTCGAATATTTCAAAAACTCGCGATGAATTTTAAAATATAGTTTTCAACACTACAAATAGAATATCTTTGAACCATTCACAATATTCTATCCGTGTTTCATCAGAAACATATTGAAAGTTCTCAAACTATTCAAGACGTCCAATATATATTCTTTCAGAAACTCGCAACTAAGTTATGACAATTCATCAACTAAGTTACAGAGTAAAGAAAACTATCAATGGCAATTTACAATTCATTAAACTACATACTTCCAAAGAATTAGTTTAATAAATTTGTGGTCCAATGACGATCATTGGTTAAATAAGATTTAATCACATCCTGAATACAATATTCATTAAATGGATAAGGATATATGGTGTGAACTCGTATCAGACCATCCTTTACCATACGTAATAAGCATCTAATGATTTTATGATAAAATCTCATAAAGCACAGTTCTAAGTTATTTATTTTACCGAATATTTTTCTTAATCTTTATCTTTTTATTAATGACACTACTAGTCATATTAATATATGTAACTACTGTTTATACAAAACAAGTAACTATCCAATAGTCACAAGTTCTGATATCAAATATCAAAACAATTATTAAGCATTATTTTAAATAACTAGACGGGAGATCTGGTATCCAATACCTATAGTTGTCGTATTGTGAGAATCGATATTCTCTATACACATCTCATTTCTTAAGCTTTATAATTTGCGTTCAATTATTCACAACAATTGCAATGATTGATTAGAAACTGTGTCAGACACGTGACTTCTAAAAGTCACTAAACCCAAGAAACATCATTATAAGATAAACAAATACTAATGGGGTTTTCTTAATGCCAGTTAAGAATCTCGAGACATGAACTATTCAACTCAATTCTTACTGTATAAGAAACTATTCTCTCTAGACAGTTATATCCTAAACATTATCTATTTAGATTACCTAATCATGACTTAGAAACTAAGTCACTAACCATTTTGATTTACAAGGAAATCGGAACAACAGTTCCAGATGGTTTCAACTAATCTAACAATATCTAAGTCTACTGTCTTTCTAGAACCTATTCTAGAATTACGCAACCATAAGTAAAGTCAGAAAACCTATTCAAGTAATAGGCATGCAGCGGATTAGAAGTATAAATCTATAAACAATATAGAATAAAGGAAAACGAAAGCAGTATTTTCCAAAATATTACACATTGCTTAAGTTATGGATTTTAAACTCAACAGTGTCTCCCACTACTTTACGTTATACCGTAATCCCCAACGGACAATGAGAATTCAATAATTAAATCGAATTACATAGTGAAAGTAGGATCCCATGAATATATTTCGACTCATAGCTTTGGTACGATCTCGCCTACGTATATTCATTAGGTAGACAACTATTGTCAATCACTCACCAGTGACTCCTGATTTTGGTCTTTACCGTTTCTTGTTATGACAACTTTGACATGTTCACAAGGAGGCGTATCAAGGCTTCACTTGTCAATGACAAACTCAAGCTACGGATGTAGTCCTGAAAAATTTGGCACGTTCAAGATTTCCAGTTTCACTTGAATTTGTCCAGTATCAATATACAACTGGTATGGATAATAATTCTATAACCTACACCCTCACAGCTTTGGCATGATCTCGGATGCAGTTATAGAAAGATACCCATAAACTGTACTGACATGACGGACCAAGAAACATATATCCAATACACGTCACTTTACAACCTTATTTCTAAGCGGGGATTTCCTCAGGAAGCTATACTCTTCATCAAATGCAGAGTTTTAATCTAAATCATTTTCTAAAAAATTCAATTCTACCTATAGAAAATATAACTCAATTTAACAATTAAATTTTCGATACATTAAAATTGGATTAAATATCTAATATCAAGCATAAATAATGTTTTGGATGAAGCATCAGACCTGCTATGATACCATTTTTGTTGGGGTTTCCGGCGATGGGCGTAGCAGAAGATCGGTTCGGGCGAAATCGTAATTTCAAATTTTTTTCAAAATACCAAATAAATTATTCAATATCTAATATGAATATTTATTCATATTTCACCTAAACCTAATTATTCGATATCAAATAACGACGTAAATATATATGAAACGTCGCGAAACCTTTACGAAAAACGTTTTTCTATAAAATGGCCTAAAACGTATTTTTGACCGAACCGGCCACCCAAAACTTATGGGGACTGCCTAGGTCAGCCCTAATAGTGTTAGGATATTTCATTGGCTGCCCGAAAAGTGACGAACTCAATGTTTGGACAGTCGTCACCCGGTTGGCTCAAAAGTCACCCGGTAACGCCGTTTTTGGCTGTTTTCGCTTACTTCAACTCCGAAACACTTTCTGGAAATTGTTCCAACTCCTAAAACACATCCATTACATTCATATGACATCAAATTCATCACAAAATTTCCAGTTTCATCAGATCTGATCCAGAACCAAAATTTAACAATTTTCATGCTCTAATCCAAAATTTTCAAGATTAATCTAATTAATCAAGATACCAACCAAAGTCACCACATATGAACAACCCAAGAATAATTATAGGTGCCAAAGAGTGGTCAAACACTCTATAATAGCAACTCATCATCAAATGATCAATTGGGACAACAATTAATAATTTCATCCAATACACTTCACACATGTACACAAGCTTCCAATTCATCCCACAACCAAAAGCCCCAATTTTTCAGAATTGAAGGAATCCTAGAACCTTTTAAATTATCAAGAAATAAGAAACTAATTTCCAAGCTTAGGATTTTAAAGAATTACCTTAAATCTCATAAATCCTTAGCTTTTTTTTCTTGATTTTCCTTCATTTCTTCATGGTTCTTCAAACCAAGATTGAGAGCTTTTATTATGGTGTTTGGTCGGCCAAGGGTTGATAAAAATGAAGAAGAAAAACAATTTTCCTTTTAAAATTACATTGTCGTCATTTAGGGGTATTATGGTCATTTTTTGCAATTTAATCTAATTAAATTATATTAAGCTTTTTGGTGGCCAATCAAATTCACACACATTTAGCTTAATAAAAAAACATGCCATTTATTCAAGTAATAATTAAACATATTTCATAAAAATTATGAAAAAGTTTATCAATTAATTATTCAAAATTTAACAATTAAATATCTAATAATAATTAATATAATTATTATTATATGTATGTATTTTATTTACATTAAATAACAAATACATATATTAATGGCATGTGTCAAAATCTCATTTGATAAATAATTAATATGTATCAAATCAATTTTGTATCAAATACAAATACATATTATTGATGTTGACCAAAAATGCCCTATGCATATGTTATCGTTTAACCGATTAAACGATTCGAATTAACTCATTTAATCCGATGAAGTATTATGAATAATCCGTATTATTCATATCGCGTTGCCCAAGTGCTCAACGAGTACACTTCATATTGTGGGACTCTCTAAGTTTATATTTATCAGTCACAAAATCCAATTTTGTGTCATAATTCATCCACTCATGAATTATGACGACCATAGATAATCTCGCTAAACTATGCAAGCTGAGGTCATTGTATACGTATAATCCCTCCGTCACAGGCTATCTATATTATACCTGGGGTATAGATAAAAACGTCAATCCCGTTCGGTATAATATAATCGACTTTCAATTTACGATCTCTAAATAACACTTGGAACTGATTTCCGAAGTTATACCACGACCATGGATTTACTAGATCATAAACATGTAAGAATGCATATGTCCTGTACACAGGACTGACGGATCATTTCTTGATAAGCACTGGATATCATGAGCATCAGTCCACACTCAACGAACAGGCGGAGTTCTGATCATGAATAGATTGGTGACGTGACTGCCATCAAAGTGTGAAGGATAACTCATATATCCCACTGTGGTATCTCAAGTCAGAGGACCACTATGCTCGCTCAACTTGAAAAGATTCCTATTGACGTTGGTGTACCATCTATTAGGAAATCTTCAGTGAGTCATTCAGTGTTTATCAAATAGACACCTACGTGTCTATACGAGTCTCCCGAGACTCATGGTTCATTGGGATAAACCATCAGACCAAGTCACAATATACGACATGTACTGGTCTCAACGGATTTTACTAACCGACCCGTGTTAGTAAATCTTGACCAGGAACTTTATTTAAGGATATACATCTTATAGTGACGCATCCCAATGTCAATTAAAACCTACGTTGTAACTGCGCACTATATTGTAAATCCTATGGTCTTTGTCTAATATACACGTATCACTGAACAGATTCAGTTTTGATATAATCATAATCAGATATCCAATCATAATTAGATCAAATAAGTGTATAAAAGACAAGGGTGCTACCATTAAATTAGTAATATTATGGAAAATATAATTATTCGTATTTATGAATCGGACTTAAATACGATCTGGATTGGCACTCTGAGCACCAACCCTAACAATTACAAACTACATTTTAACTGCACACTACGTTGTAAATCCTAGGGTCTTTGTCTAATATACACGTATCACTAAATCATATTTAGTTTCAATCTAATCATAATTAGATATTTAATCGTAATTAGATCGAATATATATATAAAAGACAAGAGGTGATACCATTAAATAAGTAATATAATGGAAAAAGAAATTGATCGTATTTATGAATCAGACATAAATACGATCCAGATTGGCACTCTGAGCACAAACTCTAACAATTTCTCCCACTTGTTCTAGTGCCAATCCACGATATCATAAACACATCTCAATGTGTATCACATACTCATGGCCCTCAAGAGCTCACCTAGCACTCAAGAGGTAGGCAACTGGAAGTAAGCCCGCTATTACAAATTGAGTCTGTCCAACAAACCCAATTGTTTCCTTTAACTATCATCATTCATATTTTGTAGAACCCAAGTTCTACATCAATATGACTAAGATGCGATATCAATATTGTGTTATAGCTATTAAGTTGTCTATATATTTAGAGATCAAATCCAAAATGCTATGCAGACAACCGTAAGCACTATGCTAATATCGAAACTTCTAATCTATAAGGTCACTATGCAACTTCATAAGTCAATACTTCACAAGTTACAACTAATATTACTGATTCAGTAGAATCAACAATGACACTCCCAGTGCATCTTTTCTGACTTTATATGACGTAGACCATCTAAAGTCATAGTTAGACTCAATACTAATCTGACTCTAATGGTTATGAATTATATTCTCCATTAATAAGAAACTGGTTCTTAATATCTCAAGGATAAAAAAGAACATGTTTCAAGACACATCCTATGGTCTGTAGCATATCAAAATAGCTCGTAACGATACAATTAAATTGATATCTTTAATCATACATAATATAGTATTCATTATGCCATCATCCTATAATGCATAAGATTGATTAGACATTCTAATCAATTTCTCTTTCGATAAAGGAATCATCATTTACAAAAGATAAATACTATATACAAAAGACACACTTACTGTCAAATAGTTATACTAACTGTCATACAGATAGTCTTGTTGTGTCCCTTATTAGATCATATCTAATACACGACTAATGAGAGTATCTCACAAGTCTCTTGTTTTATATCATATATAAAACTTTATATCAAATATAACAGAGACTACTCCCACTGCTTTCACGGAGAAAAGAAGACTTAGGTAAACCTTTTACCTCACAAAAATTTCATTATTACATTAATAATGATAATGTCGTTAGGATATATAACACTAGAAAGAAATTTGTACGCTCCCACTGACCCTACTATCAAATATGTATTCTATATCCTTTGATAAAATTAGACAATCTGACTGTATCAAAATTAGAGAACACATATTTTCGGAAAGCTTATTTGAGTCTACAATAGGCTCTATAAGCTAGTATATCAAACTGTGATCTTATCAGAATACAAACTCTAAGGCCATTCTAGAATGAACTCTTCAAACAAAGAAACCACAACGGATCTCTCATTCAAAGAAAATATTCAGGAATGCCACTTTGCATTCTTTAGCCAAAATACATTGTTTAATATAAACATTAACCAACAAATCTTTAATTGTTCAATCAATGCGACTAGAGACAAGTTTCCTCGGAATCTACAATAGTGTAGGCATTGCATTTTTGCATATAAGTCCCGATGATGAGCCTCGAACAAAGGCACTACCTTTTAAGTTGCGGAAGTCGGGGAAACGGACTTCAGAAGGGAATTCGAGGATCAATCCCTTGTTGGATTTAATTCGCTTGCTCGGCTTCGGGTTTGCTCGTTAGACCTCTGTTTTAAAATTTATCCCTGGTCCAAACCTAAAAATAACACCTTAAACCTACCATCTCCTCTCTCCATTCTCACGTCCACAACACAAGAATAATAAACCTAAGCTCACAAACCTAGCTCATCCCCACGTGAAACAAAGTCAAGCATCACACACAAAGTAAATAAACAAATCAAAAACAAGACACATGCCCCACGTCACTACCCACACAAACAAAATCACAATTTAATAAATCACAAAGAAACAAATCACAACAAGACAAACCCTAAGCCAAATAACCATATAAGCCAAAACCACCTCACATCACTTTCAAGACACATCACACCCAAACAACAAAAATAGACACCTCACACCCA
Organism: Zanthoxylum bungeanum; assembly: GCA_019454045.1. Lineage (NCBI taxonomy): Eukaryota > Viridiplantae > Streptophyta > Magnoliopsida > Sapindales > Rutaceae > Zanthoxylum > Zanthoxylum bungeanum. Next base: position 24,901 of record SKCR01044300.1, read on the forward strand.
ACAAATTCAACAAGCAATAAATCAATTAAATAACCCACACAGACAAATTCAACAAATAAATAAATAAGTCACAAGCAAACAAAATCACAAATCACAAAAAGTCAAGCAACAAATCCCATCTCTTCAAACCATCCCACGTGAACCAAAAACAAATTCAACAATAAACAAAAAAGCCATCCCTTTACCAAATTATTCAAGCCATTTAATAGCCTCCCCTCACCAAGTCAAATACAACACATCAAGCATTTAACCAAGCAAACCCCACAGCATTTAACCAAGTAACCCCACGCCATTGAAAAATCCATTTTCCCATCCCATTTTCAACATCAATTAGCCACCCAATTAATAACCCTCATCAATGATAGCCTACCCAATAAATGCACCACCATTTGCCTATAAAAAGAACCTCAACTCACCCTTGAAACCCCATTGTTGGACAATTATGACCCACAAGATCACTATTTGTACAGAACATGGTGTTGTTGTACAAATTAACTATGTTACAAAGGAAATTTCTCTTTTATCATTTGTAATTAGATTACCGGGATATATAAATGATAAAAGTCTATATGATTAGTTCCAGATTGATAAGATATGAGACAATATCAATCCATGAAGCTTTAATCATTAAAACATCCCTGGTCGGAGTATTATCGAGATTGGACATCGATAATGTGGAATAGACTAGTATTGCACTTGTGCGTGTTATGGGATCATAACGACATAGTTCTCATATATTTAAGTATTGGATACTTATGCAAGTGTAATAGGAGGTTGTGTTTACTGATGGTACGGGAACAACTTAATTTAGAATTAGATATTTCGACGCGGAATTAAAATTAGATTTTAATTCGGGCGAACGAGTTAATTTAGAATTAATTCGCTAGCGACGTGAATAATAATTTTTCTAGGCATAATTATTTAATTAAATTTGATTTAATTACGTCGCAATGGAAAATTCGTTAATTCAGAATTAGTGAACCCGAGCCTGGGAGTGTTTACGGACCCACTCGCATTTCGAATCAAGTGGGGCCCATAAGTCACATCACGTGTCACATCATTAGTCATTCAAGTGATGGATGTCTTGTCACTTTGAGTGATGTGATGTAAGTCACTTGTGATTGATGAGAGTGGTTGGAAGGCTTAATTACCTTGTACCTTTTTAGAAAAGAGACATTTTGGTATTTGTTTTTTGAAAATCAAATACCATATATGTTGGACAATTATGACCCATAGCGTCATTATTTGTACAGATCATGGTGTTGTTGCACAAATTAACTATGTGACAAATGAGATTGCACTCTTATCATTTGTGATTAGATCACCTAGATGTAAAATGATGAGAGGTCCCTATGATTTGTTCCTGGACGGAGAATGATATGAGACAGTATCAGTCCACGAAGGATAAATCATTAAATATCCCTAGTCGAGTATTGTCGAGATTGGACATCGATAAATGTGTAAAAGACTAATATTACACTTGTGCGCGTTGTGAGGGCACAACGGCATAGTTCTCATATATTTGGGTATATGATACTCATGCAAGTGTAATAGGAGGTTGTGTTTCACACCGATGGTACGGGAAACAGCTTCGCTCTGGATAGACCCCCTCGGAATTCCATTGCTAGTATGACTATGTGTCTATGGAAGTCCGAAATCAGGGTAGGTGTATTTGGTCTTAACCTGAGACTTGCACCGCTAATCTTGCGACAATCAATATACTTTGGTTGCGGTCATCCAAGGCTTTAACAGGTTCTGTGTACGCCAATACTGGGTATATTGAGAATCGTAGTGTGTTGAGTGTGATGTCAAGATGAAGTGTCACTCCATCATATGGAGATGATGGTCACGTAGGATACGAGACTGGTTCTCTTAAATGCTGCAGCTATCGGGATAAAATGACAAGGTCAGGTTTATCTGATTATAGAGACTATTACCAGACATCCGACATGTGCTTCGTACGGGGCAGACAAATTACAACCCCAGGCCTAGCACGTGATCATCCGATACTGGACAAAAATACGCAACTACTATACGTACTACTACTACGCCTGATATAGATCCTTTATTCCTGTAAGGATATTTCCGGAGAATTGGTAGGCATGGTGCTTTGCTAATGCCAACCTTGTCTTGTAAATCGGTATAAACGTAGTACGAGGTACTCACGTGTTCGGATAGTCCGACGACCAAATTTACTGCCAACATATCCGGGGATCTCATGGGTCGCTTCCCAAAGATTCACCGATGATGTATGACTCGCACTCTAAATTAATCTGGGATTAATTAGAAGAGAGAGAAAATTAATCTGGGATTAATTGCGGAGATATTTTATCTGGGATAAAATATCATTAAAAGAGAGATAACGATTAATTTGGAATTAATCGAGAAATTAATATATTTGATATATTAAACGAAATTGGATTTCGACGCTGAATTAAAATTAGATTTTAATTCGGGAGAACGAATTAATTTAGAATTAATTCGTTAGCGATGTGAATAGTGATTTCGTTAGGCGTAATCATTTAATTACGACGCAACTGAAAATTCGTTAATTGGGAATTAGCGAACCAGAGCCCGAGATTATTTGCGAGCGCATTCGCATTTCGAATTTGAGTGCGGTACGCAAGTCAAATCAAGCGTCAAATCGCTAGTCGCATCTAACGTCACATCATTCATCAATTAAGTGATGGATGTCTTTCACTTTGAGTGATTGACGCAAGTCACTATTCGTGATTAATGGAAGTGATGTGAGTGGTTGGTGCCATTTATGGCTTTAATTATTTGACCTTTTAAAAGCCAAATTCATGTGAAATGAATTTGAAATTCAAATTAGTGTATAAGATACACAAATTTCACAAACCAAAAATAACTCTCTCTCTCCATTCTCTTCTTCTCTCTCACGCCCTTGGGGCCAAAAATTGCTCACAGGTTTTTGAAAATGTCGAGCAGTGAAGGAAGCAATAGTGGGATTTTGTGGCAAAATCTCAAGTGCTACACACTTACGAGACATGCGAAGGTGATAGGGAATCCACCCATGAGCCGGGATTCCAATCGACGAAGCTTGGAGCTTGTTCGAGGAGCTCAAAAATAGAAAATGGAGGAGCATGGACTGCTCACTCTGCCGAGTTCACTATAAGAAGCAGAAAATTAATTTTGTTGCCTCCGCGTCGCTCAACCGCAACGCCGATCTAAGTATCCGCAACTTCTCGATTGTTATTCACACATGTTTTCATGCTTATTATTGATCTTGGGACCTTAATAGAAACCAACTGGCATCTAGAGCAAGGTTTGAGCATGAAAAAAGTTTAGGGCTTAAAATTTGGGTAAAATTGATTTTGAGCATAATTATGAAATTGGATGATTAAGTATGCTTGAATGTGTTTTTATATGATGATTGATTGGATCAATTTATTGAAATAATGTTTTGGAACATTTTTTCCCCCCAAATATTTGGGCTTGGCCGAATGTAGTGCCCTAATGTTTTCTTGGTGATTTTGATTTTTTAATTCATTGGATGAGTTGAGATCAATAAGGATGTTGATTTAATGTCGATTGTGGGATTAAGGATTGAAACCAAATCGATATAAAATATCCCTCCTTGGCCGAGACTTGGAAGCATGTATTGGGTTTGATTTTAATCAAAATGTGTTGGACATGTGATGATGAAAATGAGCATGATTAATTGTGTATATTGATGTTTTAGAAATGTTAATTTGGGTAATTAATCATGTTATACACTTTGGTAATTAATATGGAAATTTGGGATTTTTGGAATTTAATTAGTTGGGCCTTAAAATTGGATTTGGGCTTAAGTGTTGTAATTGGGCTTGTTGGGCTTTGTTGTACAAAGTTGGGTTTAGGCCAAATGGATTGGATCCATTGGGCCCAAAACCGCATCCATAAGCCCAAATGTGACTTAATGAACCTTTAAAGTTTAATTGGGCCTAAATTGATTTATGGGCTTATGGGGTTAATCCCGGATTGGACTTTGGTTATCGGTTTGACCCGAGTTGACCAAAAGTCCACGCCTTAAGAAATTAATTAAAAGCCCATTGGACTTTAATTAAATTGACGTTGGATGTTAATCGGGCTTTGAGACCCGTTGCGATTAAATTTGGAATTTAAGTCGTAAAAGTTCATTATTAAAGTGTTATATTTAATTTGGAATTAAATAGCGAATTAGAATTAAATGCATATTGAATTGGATTTAATTATGTAGTTTAATTTAATTCGAGAATTCGTACTTTGAGTACTTATTCGCAAAAAAAGTTTTGACTCGAGCAAAATCAAATCGTTGTTTGAACATTGGATGATCACTAATTATCAGATTAATTAATTTGATTAGATTGATTGATAACATGCTTGTGTGAATACATGGTTGCGATGCATGAATAATGTATATCGGATGGATATTAGATGTTTGGGACAATTTTAGAAAATGTTGTAATAAATTTGATTTTAATTGGACCTGCGTGTCCAGCCTTATTACCTTCTATTCTTTGTATTCTCTTCTCACCTATTCCCCTCAATGTAAATGAGGTTTCTTTAGAAGTGTAGTGTAACGGGTAGAAGTGATACTTGTGATAGCGGGAGAGAGAAAGTGAGAGATTTGATCTAGAATCAATGTGTAAAGTATCCATCCTGCATATCATTATTATTTTATCATATGCGCTTTATTATGTGTTTAGAATGCATGTTTAAGGGTGTATGATGATGAGACCTTAACAAAGATAATAAATTGGTTGCCAATTTGCACGCGAAAAACCCTCGCAAAATAAAGCGTCTTTCCTTCCATTGAGTGATTCTCACTCAAGATCCGAGACTGGCATTGGCTTGTTGGGCAAAGTCAAGGCCTTTGTCCGTCGAGGATGTGTTTGAATCACGAAGGCTTTGTTCTATCAGTGTCTTGTCCAAGTTGTGGTTTGTTGGCCAAAGTCAAGACCACTTCTTGTCCATCGACATTGATTACGAAGCTTTCCATGGTCAATGGGTCGCGCTTAACTGGGATCACTAAGTTTGTTGTGCCAAAGCCAAGGCTTAGTTGATTCAGAGGAAAAAGGTTAGGTAATACATTGGATGTATTGGCATATATAAGATATATGTTTCGGACTTGGAGTCCCCCTACCAGATCTAGGAATTGGATTGGATCCAATCGATCTTAGAGATCTACCTAGTTAATTATCATACAATTTGTTGGCCAAAGTCAAGATTGTGTGATATTTAACGGGATCCTAGCCCACTAGGAAACACGGTTTCCCGAGTGCTCGACAGAGGGTTAGAGGCTCGCCGAAAAATAGTGGGAGGCAAGAATTGAATTTGCAATATTCGTTTAATTACTTGCCATACGCGCTCAAACAAATATCATTCGTCGTAAATTAAATGTTAGTTGGACTAATATTTAAATGTTGTTTTAATAAATAGTTGGACTATATTCAAACTATTCATTTATAGTTGGTTATATAATTGGATTATAGTAATCAATATATTTGATTTAAAAAATTATAGTTGATTAAATAGTTGGACTATAGTAATCATTATAATAAATAGTACCTAAATCGTTGATTAAATAGTTGGACTATTAAAATCAAGATAAAATTGAAAGATTGACGTTTAATACATAATCATAGGGAAAATGTATTTAAATGGTTTAATTTTCAAATTGGGAAAATAATTTCAGGATGGTCCTGGAAAATAATAAGTTACTTTATTTGATAAAATAACATATTATGCCTAAGCCCGGAGTTAAGCAAATAATAGAGCATAATCTTTGGAAGATTTATGTGATGATAACTTTAGTGCTTAATCCATTATACTTACCGCAGTAGACTCTTTAATTTCTTAATCAGAACTAAGGATTAGATCCTTAAAGTATGATAAAGAAATTGAAGGATCTTCAAAGAATCTATCCTTAGATTTTAGAAGTACTAAAATTGCAATAAATAACTCTTGGAGAGTTAATGGCTATTCTCAAGGAGACAAAGTCAAGATTTGCAATAAGGCAAGTAGCGCAAGGCGCACCTCACTTCGATATTCTAGAAGGCCAAAGGCTTCTAGAGTGTTGAAATTGGCAAAGGCAAAATCATTATAATCTTCTGGGAAGATAAAGGACATATCCTAAAATGTCTTCCTAAATGTGGCAAATGGAATCGCGGAAGCGTGAATGCCGTTTGGACAAAGCAGACATGAAGGAATTGAAGAACGAGCAAGGCTCTGACTTAAAATATGATTGTCATAAATATGTTCATAACTAGTATTGAAATTAGATTTTAAATACTTAGTGTGGAACATAAAATATATGTATTGATGTTCAGAATCTGTTTTGAACAGGATACTGACTTCAATTGAGATTAATCTGCGATTCGGAAACGGGATGAAAGTCGCTGTTTGACCGTAGATATCCAATTAGGAACTACCTTCGGGTGTGTACTTAAATTAGGAAACTGTTATAATGTAACTAGTTTGACTAGATACATTATCTTTATATCAGTGTTTGACCCGCTGCAGGTAAACCTTTATATTCTAGAACACTAAAGTGTTTCATTATATAAAGATGATATTGAGATAAACACATTAGATTGAATAACAGAATTTATATTTTGAATATAAATAAATCTCGAAAATATAATATGACAAATAAATAGCTCAACTGATTTGATCAGATGAAACTTAATTGTGGCATTGTTGTCTGGGACGCAATCAAACAAGACTCGTATATCCGCACTTTTGAAGAGCGGGTTCCAGGACTGATTTGATCCTATTCAAATAAAGTCTACGAATCTAGTTTATTGGGCAAAGTGCCTGAAACACATTTACTTGGTTAAAGTGTAAATGCCACCGATCTGTCAGCCCTAGTTCATAGTGAAGCAAGTGGGCCTGTATCTAGCTAGGCTAGATGTGGACATGGATATTTCGTGACCTATACGGATGTGGCATCGCGTTATGGTTATGTGTTTCTTTTGAAGAACACAAATCGGAAACTTTTATAGTTTCGACACGAAATAGACAAACAGATCGGCTGAAGTATTAAACCATCACGGTGAGATCGTAATGGAAATACTTAAGCAATAAGTTTCTAATGTACTTGAAAGAGTATAGTATTCTTTCAAAGAAGACTCCTCCCGGAACACGTCATCCTGACGGTGTGTCCGAACTGATAAACCGAATTTTGTTTGACATGATAAGGTTAATCATGAGTCGCTCTGAGCTACCATTTCCTTCAACGGATAAGCTTAAACAGTGCAGAACTTATTTTGAATAAGGTTCCATAAAATCTGTTTGACAGATTTCATATTAGATATGAACGGAAAGAAACCGGGTTTCTTATCCCGAATATTTGGGATGCTAGGCATATGTTTGGATGATACCAAATTAGAACCCAAATTGGATAAGTGCCAATTGTAGGTTATCCTAGGGATACCATAAGTATTGTACTTATACAACTCACGAGAGAACAATTAGATTGTTGCTCACCATGCGGTTTTCCTAAAGGAATACCGATATGCAGTGGTAAGTGGGAGGATAGTAAAACTCGATGAAAATCGGAGTAATATTGTTCAAGGCATTGATTCCTAATGGAACACATATAGTTCATCTAGGATGAAACTAACAATAATCTTCAAATACACAAGAACCGCGTAGTCAGAGAGAGTCAGAAAACAACCTGGGGTATGAGTTTCTGATCTCACCTCATAAAGATGTTAATCTTATTGAGGTATACCAACTGACTACGTATGAGGAAGTGATACAAGGTATCGACTCCCTAATTATGGCAAAGTGCCATATAGTCCGAAATGGATTCCATGTATATCAACAAGTTTGGATACTAGTTGATGTACCGCAAGGCATTGTGCCTACTGGTACTTTATAAATCTTTAAGGAAGACATACATGGAAGGCAACATACCAACGTACTAAGCTAGGCTTGTAGCGAAAAGGTATCGTTATCAACATTGTGTTGATTACGATTCAACCTTTTACATGTTGCCACGGTAAATCCATTTGGATAATGCTTGCTAATGCTGCATGTTTCATTAGTGAAATATGACAGCTTAACGGGAAAATCGCTTTCCTGAAAGGGAAACCTTTAGGAGGATGTTTACAACATCCTATCGGTTTTGTTGTACCAAAACTAGCAAACGAGGTTTGCGGGTTATTCGATCCATGTTTGGATTGAAGCAAACATAGGTTCTTGGAATTATCATTTTGAAGTGATCATAATGGTTTATGATTTAATTCAAAACGAAATGATTCTTGTGTATATAAGAAGGTTAATGGGAGCGCACTGACAGTGGCTGTCCTATATAAATAATGATAATACGTCATTTCTTGGAAATGATATTCCCATAATAATAATTGGTGAAAGCTTAGCTTTCATGAAAAACTCTCCGAGAAATCGTACATTGAAAAATGTACGCGACCTGGTGTCTCATACGCTTTGAGCATATGAAGTCACAAGCAGGCCAATCCAAGTGATAGTCACTGGATTGATGTTAAGAACATCTGTTAGTATCTTAGAGAACTAAATATGATGTCTTATACTAAGGAGATGGAGAACTTGAAGTGACTGGGATCACTGTAGCAAGTTTCCTAAACCGATAAAACGACTATAAGTCGCAAACGGTACTATACAGTTTGAATAACGGAACAGTGAGCTGGATATCTTCTAAGCAATATACTGTTACCGTATAAGCAACAAATGCGAGTTATTGTTGTAGCTGAGGCGGCAATAGAAGCCTTCTAGGTCGATAATAATCTAATTAGATAAGATATAATTCTATTAGCAGCTGAGCTATGCGTCAGCATAGGCTAAAGAATTAATGGTCTCATCAACGATCTAGATAAATACTTCGATATTCATCTGATTCGTTCGGATCATACATAGTGGCGATGTGATGATCGAATAAATCGCATCAGATGATAATCATGCAAATCTGCTGACGAAAGCTTTTCTCAGCAGTTTGAGCCAACCGTACATAGTTCGGGTGTCAAGCACTCGAGTGACTGGCTATAGGCCAAGTGGGAGATTGTTGGACAATTATGACCCACAACGTCACTATTTGTACATCATGGTGTTGTTGTACAAATTAACTATGTGACAAAGAGATTGCACTCTTATCATTTGTGATTAGATCACCTAGATGTATAAATGATAGAGGTCCCTATGATTTGTTCCTGGACAGAGAATGATATGAGACAGTATCAGTCCACGAAGGATAAATCATTAAATATCCCTAGTCAGAGCATTGTCGAGATTGGACATCGTAAATGTGTAAAAGACTAATATTACACTTGTGCGCGTTGTGAGGGCACACAACGACATAGTTCTCATATATTTGGGTATAGGATACTCATGCAAGTGTAATAGGAGGTTGTGTTTCACCGATGGTACGGGAAACAGCTTCGCTCTGGATAGACCCCCTCGGAATTCCATTGCTAGTATGACTATGTGTCTATGGAAGTCCGAAATCAGGGTAGGTGTATTTTGTCTTAACCTGAGACTTGCACCGCTAATACTTGCGACAATCAATATACTTTGGTTGCGGTCGTCCAAGGCTTTAACAGTTCTGTGTACGCCAATACTGGGTATATTGAGAATCGTAGTGTGTTGGGTGTGATGTCAAGATGGAAGTGTCACTCCAGTCATATGGAGATGATGGTCACGTAGGATACGAGACTGTTCTCTTAAATGCTGCAGCTATTGGGATAAAATGACAAGGTCAGGTTTATCCGATTATAGAGACTAGTTACCAGACACCGACATGTGCTTCGTACGGGGCAGACAAATTACAATTACAGCACCCCATGCCTAGCACGTGATCATCCGATACTGGACAAAAATACGCAATACTACGTAGTTACTATGATACGCCTGATATAGATCCTTTATTCCTGTAAGGATATTTTCCGGAGAATTGGGCAGGCATGGCGCTTTGCTAGAGGCCAACCTTGTCTTGTAAATCGGTATAAACGTAGTACGAGGTACTCACGTGTTCAGATAGTCCGACGACCGAATTTACTGCCAACATATCCGGGGATCTCATGGGTCGCTTCCCAAAGATTCACCGATGACGTATGACTCGCACTCTAAATTAATCTGGGATTAATTAGAAGAGAGAGAAAATTAATCTGGGATTAATTGCAGAGATATTTTATCTGGGATAAAATATCATTAAAAGAGAGATAACGATTAATTTGGAATTAATCGAGAAATTAATATATTTGATATATTAAACGAAATTGGATTTCGACGCTGAATTAAAATGAATTTAATTCGGGCGAACGAATTAATTTAGAATTAATTTGTTAGCGACGTGAATAGTGATTTCGCTAGGCGTAATCATTTAATTACGACGCAACGGAAAATTCATTAATTTGGAATTAACGAACCCGAGCCCGAGATTATTTGCGAGCGCATTCGCATTTCGAATTCGAGTGCAGCACGCAAGTCAAATCAAGCGTCAAATCGCTAGTCGCATCTAGCGTCACATCATTCGTCAATCAAGTGATGGATATCTTCTTTCACTTGAGTGATTGACGCAAGTAACTATTCATGATTGATGGAAGTGATGTGAGTGGTTGGTGCCATTTATGGCTTTAATTATTTGACCTTTTGAAAGCCAAATTCATGTGAAATGAATTTGAAATTCAAATTAGTGTATAAGATACACAAATTTCACAAACCAAAAATAACTCTCTCTCTCTCTCCATTCTCTTCTTCTCTCTCACGCCCTTGGGGCCAAAAATTGCTCACTGGTTTTTGAAAATACCGAGCAGTGAAGGAAGCAGAGTGGGATTTTGTGGCAAAATCTCAAGTGCTAGCACACTTACGAGACATGCGAAGGTGATAGGGAAGTCCACCCATGAGCTGGGATCAATCGACGAAGCTTGGAGCTTGTTCGAGGAGCTCAAAAATAGAAAATGGAGGAGCATGGACTGCTCACTGCCGAGAGGCAGAAAATTAATTTTGTTGCCTCCGCGTCGCTCAAACGCTCGATGTAAGTATTCCGCAACTTCTCGATTGTTATTCACACATGTTTTCATGCTTATTATTGATCTTGGGACCTTAATAGAAACCAACAATGGCATCTAGAGCAAGTTTTTCTTATGCTAGCACATAAAGAGTCATCCAAATGTGATAGGGAAACAAACCCTTGAGCATGGAATCCATTCCCAAGCTTGGAGCTTAACTGAATCCAAGGAGCACAAAAGAGGGCCATTGCCGAGTGCTTCAAAGAAGGAGCAAAAATTTTTGTGTTCTTCGCATCGCAAATCCGTTCATTGTAAGTATGATTCTGCCATACTTCTTGATTGTATTCACATTATTTTCATTGCTTGAATGATCTTGGGACTATAGTAGAAACCCCCCATGCACTTTGTTGTAATTTCTATTTTCATATTTTGTGTATACATGTTGTACAGTTTTTAATTTTGTGTGTTATTTTTGTAGGGAAAAGCTCAAACAAAACATAAGACAGAAGGAATGGTGTTTGGAAAAGATAAGAGATAATTCATTAGCGATGGCTGAGTAAGGAATGAATTCTTGAGACGCATCATAATGAATTTATACTAAGCGAATGGCGTATTGCGTACACCATTTTGTTGCCTTAATTATTGCTAGATTTCATTTTGTGTTGTAATTATCTTTATTTTCGTAAACAGGATCCAGATTTTTTTTCCTTTCACGATTTCTTTTGTTGTTTAGCTAATATCGTCCTTTGGAAGATACTAGTGCTATTATTACTCACTCTTTTTAGGTACTACAAATTCAGCCCGTCATTGCACTTTTGAAGGCATCCAGATTTTAGAAAGAAATATATAAAAATGGAAGCCACTTCAAGAAGACGAGTTGAAAACATATGTGTGTTTTGCGATACTAGTGTTGGTACTAAGCCACAATACGTAGAGGCAACACAGGAATTGGGTCGAGTCTTAGCTGCAAGGAATATGCACTTAGTATATGGCGGAGGCAATCTTGGACTAATGGGGATCGTTTCAAAGGCCGTACAAGAAGGAGGCAGTCACGTTTTGGGAATCATCCCAAAACCCTTGGCAAAGGCAAATCTTATTGAACAATCAAACAGAGAGGAACTAATCGTGCCAGGTATGTCTGAGCGATTGGTAGAAATGATTAATCGTGCTGATGATTATTATTGCTTTGCCAGGTGGCTTGGGTACATTGGAGGAAATTGTTTCAGCGTTATCTTGGGCGAACCTAAACATACACCAGAAACCGCTTGGACTGTACAACGTTGAAGGATTTTATGATTTTCTTTGTGTGTTTCTTGATGATGCCCGAAGAAATGGGTTCGTGTCAAAACCTATGAAAGAACTCCTCTTTACTGCCAGAACTGCTCCGGATCTAATTGACCAAATCTTAGCCTATGAACCACAAATTGACCCTATCCTTTCAAAGATAAATTGGTCTGAAGACGATCGTAGTAAGAGGCGTCGGATTAATCTGGATCTTAACTTTTAACTTTTCCTGTAGAATTTCAGCTAACCAGGTATTATCTTCTAAACTCTTCTTCTACTGTTTAAGACATTGGGGACAATGTCTCATTTAGGTTTGGGGGAGGAAATTAGTTGATCAGTCTTGTTTTTAGTTGTGTGTTGTTTTTATTTTTAGTTCAAAATTTTTCGAAAAATACAAAAAAAAAATTGAAAAATTGAAAAATTACAAAAATATTTTTCGTTTTTGTGTTTTTATTTTGACTAAAAAGGTGAAATTGGTAAGAGATAGCTGAGTAAGGAGTTTTCACTCCTGAGACGTATCTAAAACCTATTTCGGAACAAGTTAATTTTTGTTTATTTCCTTTTAAATTATTTAATTTGTGAATTCTCCATAATAATGACTAAAATGGATCTTCATATGCTCAGTTGACAGGTATTATCAACATGCATAGTAACATACGGACATGAGCTATAATTGAAAAGTTTGTAATATTCAGTGCTCTAGTTTAATTGGAGGAAGCATCTCAAAAAGAAATTGAGTAAAAAAAAAAAAACGTCTGAGATCTGAGTTATTAAGTCTGTAAGGGTGTTTTAACACCTAGTGCCCTAAAGCCAACTGGTTTGGGAGTCACTGGCCCAAAGCTCGCTACATGGATCAAGGATGTTGCAAAATATATATATATCTGAAGTATGAGTAATTAAGTCCGTATGGGTGTCTTAACACCTGGTGTCCTAAAGCCAACTGGTTTGGAAGCCACCGACCCAACACTCGCTACATAGATGGAAAGTATTGTATATAAATAAAAAAAAATCAAAGAAAAAATCAGAAAAATTATTCAATTGCTGCAAAAAGGTGTGAATTCTGATAAAACTTTAGGACAAAAATATTACTCTCTTATCAACTACACTTATGACTATTGTGGGCAAAAAAATGAGTTGTTTAATATTATGTTGGCTGTGTATATGGAGAATGGTAAATATAATAGGAGAATTTACTTATTCGGTAATTTAGAAAGAAAGAAAACAACTAGTAACTTGTAGTAGAAGTTTCACCCGATTAGTCACTAACTTCTTTATTCTCTTTTCTCTTGTCTTTTTGCTTTTGTGTGCATTAGTTTCATTACCTTTTTACTTTTATAAAATGTTTGTGGGTATCATTGCTGTAAACCCTCACGAGACTACAACTCGTCCACTAGGGACACCTAGGGGTTTAAAGGCTTGTTACATACGCTAAATGCAACCGTGATCCCTACGAAAGTGGCTTAGTTAAATTTTATTTTAAAGATGTTTATGTTATTTTATTCTATGTTTTGCTCGAGGACTAGCAAAATGTTAGGTTTGGGGGTGTGATGAGTGGTAATTATATCACTATTTCCCACTCATTTAACCTAATATTTTGTATAGTTTCTTGAGTTTTGTGAATATTTTGATGTGTTTTGTGTTATTTTGTAGATAAATAAAGTTTCAGGACATTCTAGAGGTGATTTGGGACCAAAACAGTAAAAATTGGAAAAAGAGCATTTTGGTAATTTTGGCGCGTCGCGACGCGCCATGCCTTCCGCGTCGTGACGCCTAACATGCGCCTAACTGTGCTAACGTGCGCTGTGCCACTTGTCACCATCACAGCAGATCTGCTAACGTGCGCCGTGTCACGTGTCATCATCATACGGTGCCGACAGTCGCCATTGCCACATACCGCCACGTGTCACTCCACGTCAGCATCCACATCATCAGTTGACCGAGTCAACATGCCACATCATCATCAGCCAATCACGAAGTGCCACGTGTCGCAATCATATGGTGCCGACAATCACTTTCGCCACGTCAGCGCCACGTCAGCATAATCATTGAGTTGCCAGCCGCCTTGCCACGTGTCACCTTATCATCTTATCCGGATTGCCACGTGTCAGATAAAGAATCTGAAGCCGAAGAATAGAAAAGTGACACGTGGCGAGTTGCGACGCGCAAAGCCTTGCGCGTCGCGACTCCCGACCCTTACTGACGCCTATAAATTCAGCTCGATGTCAGAATTCAAATCATGCCTTCCTTGAGTTTTGTAAGGACTTTAAGGATTGCATCTTGTGTGTTTAAGTTTTTGTAATTTAAATTAAGCATTTTTACTTTTAGTATTTTTAATTATGCACTTTTACTTTTTGTAATAAAATTTATTCTCTTTTCTTTTTGTTCTTTTATGTTCAGTAGTTATTTTACTGCTGGAGTAAAGGTGAAGCTTTTTACTTTTATAATTTAGATTAATCTCCCTTAATTATAATATATAAATTATTTAAAACCTGACTTAATAAGGATTGGTCGGTTGGTAATTATTTTTAAACTGGTTTTAACCTGACTTAATGAGGATACCACTTGGTTGGTCGGTTGGTAATTAATTATTAATTTGACTTAATCAGGATACCGCCTATATGGCTGGTTGGTAAATATCACACAGATTTATATATTATAATAAGGGATATTTCTAAATTAGAAATAGTAAATGTAGATTAATCTCACTTCAATTATAATATGGAAATTGTGATTTAATAATATGAATTAAAAGTTGATTCCGCCTTAATGGCTGGTTTTAATTATGTAATATAATGTGACACCGCCTATATGGCTGGTCTTTAGGTGACAGATAATTACCGCCTATATGGCTGGTTTATGGATAAATAATAACACCGCCTTTATGGCTGGTTCAACTTAATTGGATAATACTGGCAATTTCCATATTATAATAATTTGAGATTTCTAAAAGTGGATCGTCTAACCCCCAGCATTTTATTTTATTCTAGGGAAGTGATGAAACACAATATCCACACACTTAATAATTGATTTTCTTTTATGGGTAATTCTTTAGTTTGTTTATTGAGTCTTAAGCTTAATGTTTCTTGTTGTCTGATCACCAATAAGATTGATGTGGTAAACTTAAAATGAACTAGACATAGGGATTTTAGGTTTCAGCCTTAGATTCAATAGCCCACGATCTTCCTTGAGGATAGATAACTTTTTAATAGATTTCCTTACATGATAGACATATACCTATCGGGCGGGGTAGCCATAATTGGAACTTAATCTTAATGAATTCAGGTAATTTGGTTGACATAGACATATGGTTCAATTGGGTTATACTGGCTATTTGCGTCTGACCATCGACAGAGGCTTTTGCATATTTTCGTGTTCCAAGTTAGCAAACTGATTTATTACACATATATAAGAGAATCAATTCATCTTATAATAATATTGTGTGGAGTCACGACCCTAGATCTTTGAGTCATTTCTTTTATTTTCCTTAGTATTTTCTTTTGATTCTGTTTTTATTTTAATTAGCAAATCCGCATTCAACCAACCAAAAGCAATCAATTCCATTCTCTCTATAATTAGATACCTATAAATAAATAGTATCAATAATTAATAACAACAGTAGGAATTAAGTCCTCATGGGATCGATATTTTTATACTACTTGAACGATACGTGCGCTTACGTTATACGTGTGTGTTTAGGCCGGTCAGTAGTCGTCGATATTTCCAGGGTGTTACAGCTGGACACCTGCATATGCAGAAATGTCGTCAACTAGCTTCACGACCACTCCAAAACTCTATGGGAGTCTTAAGAACAGACTTAGATGGAACTGCATTAAGGATATACATCATTGTTTGCAATGCATACCGTAAAAATGAACTGGGTAGTGAACTATAACTAAACATAGATCAAATCATGTCTAGTAGGGTCTGATTTCTCCTCTCTACAACACCATTTTGCTGTGGTGTTTCACGTTCTGTGAGCTTGGATACTATCCCATGCTCAACTAAGAATTCCAAGAAATCTTTGTTAAGGTATTCTCCTCCACGATCCGAACGTAGATTTTTTATTGTCTTACCTAATTAGTTGTCAACCTCAGCACGATACTCTTTGAACTTTTCAAAAGTATCTGACTTGTGCTGCATTTGGTACACGTACTCATATCTAGAATAATCGTCAATAAATATGATGAAGTATTCATAACCATCTTGGTCTCTTACATTTATCAGTATGCAAATATCCGAATTTATTATCTCAACTGGTTAATTGGCTCTTATACCTTTTCCAATAAAATGTCTTTTGGCCATCTTTCCTTCCAGACAAGATGTGCATACTGATAAAGTTCCAAGCTTTAACTAGTTTAAAGCTCCATTCTTTATCAACCTATCTATCTGGTCAAGGCTAATATGACCAAGTCTAAGATGCCACAGATATGTGACATCATGAGAAATCTTTTGCAGTTTTATTTTAGATTTTTCAACCTTAAACATTTCAGTGTTGAGCAGTGAATTATGTGTTAACGGCCTATAAATTATTTTCCGAGTTTCATGTGCACATAGTTAATCCAATTCTACCAATAATAACCAAATTACTATTAAAAAAAATGGAAAAACCACCATCCAAAAGTTTAGAGATAAAAATCAAATTCCTGCGACAACCAGGAATAAATAACACATTGTTCAAATTTAAATAACTATTATTGAAAAATTTTAAATTGGAAACTCCCATTGCTCTTGCTGAAAAGGCATCCTCTGTCCCAACGCTCATGGTATAGTCACCTTCAGCAAGGTCCCTCCATGAATCAAGTAGCCACAAAGAAGAACAAACATGGTTAGTGGATCCAGAATCAACAATCCATGCGGACTTATCATCATTTACTAATAGAGATTTGATAACAAGTAAATCGTATTTATCTGTAGCCTTCTTCTCTTTTAGCTCAGCAAGGTATTTAGGACAATTCCTTTTCCAATGCTTTTCTTTATTACAATGGAAATATTTTCCCTTGGGCTTGACATCCTCTAGCCTTTCTTATTCTTATTCTTCATAGACTTTGTCTTAGCCTTCTCAGTGTCTTTCTTCTTGTTCTTGGAAGATTTAGAAGATTCGACAACATTTAACTCTCCACTGGGCTTACGAGGATCCACCAGCATGGAATCATAATGGGTGAGCTCATTGAGCGGCTAAGTCAAAATAAAAAAGATAACTTTTTCATAACATAGTTGTTTTTAAACTGCAGGAAACTCTTCGGAAGAGTTTCCATAATCATGGTCACCTAGCTTCGTTCGTCAATACGAACTCCATGGGTTTCGGCCATATTGAGGTAGGTCATCATCCTTAAGACGTGCTCTAGGACTGATGTCCATTCCTTCATTCTAGCAGTCATCACTGAGACCATGTCCTCATGACGTTGTCGCTCCGAAGGCTGCCCAAACATGCCCTGCAATGACTCCATCATAAAATATGTTGTAGCCATAGGCTAATGCTTTGCAGCAAGAACCTCGGACATCCTTGTTAGCAAGTAGCAGCGAGCTTTCTCATTAACCACAACCCATTTCCGCTAGGTACCGAGCAAAGCTTGGCCAGAGTTTCTGGCTAGCTCGGGAGGACACTCCTCCGTCAGGACAAACTTAAGGTCCTCACATACCAAAATGGCGTTCATGTTTCTTTTACATTTGACATAATTTTCTCCCGTTAATTTATCATTAGAGAGAATAGCAATTATTGGAGAAACCATGGCTAAAATAAAATAAAGTAAACATGTATTTAAAATCCATTTACCGCATATTAAAATTATCAAATATTTAGGCATAACAATAAACATGATGGATGAACCATGTATAATGAATTAGAAACCTAATAGAATTACTATGCCACGAAAATCTATCATTCCAAAAATAAGTGACGTCGTAGAGTAGGTCAAGTATTTGTATGATAGATTGAGACAATCTCAATTGATTAATATATACGGGAATAACTCTTATTCCTATATTAACAAACCAATGTTTGATTTGATCAAGGAATTTTTTTATTAACATTCAATCATTATTTCGTGAGTGTAACCCGCTATTTCGGAACCCTTAGACTTAATTAGTGAAGTACCGTCGTAGGATAGTCAGTTCACCAGATACATCTAGAGTCTCTATCATCTCGGAATCCAAACTTGATATTGACCCAAAAAGGATACCATAGTAGAGGGACGAAAATAAATTCATGGTGGTGTTGACTCTTTTTGCAGCTTTGATACTCCAAATTAGTACATAAAATTCACAAGGCGTCCCTTAGTCTTCAAATCTTACTTCATGGTGGGGTTGACACTTTTTGCGGCTTTGATACTCCAAATTACATAAATTAAAACTTTACGTAGGAAAATATAATTACAATATTTGTAAAATTGACCTTATGATCTTACATTCCCAAAACCAAAAACAACATAAAATAAGAGCCAGAAAAATTTACGATCAATGCAAAAACTATTCATCACATGAATCAATAATAGCATTCATCTCATGAACATTAATATATGCCTACTCATCTAACCATGCATATAAATAAATAAAAACAGTAACTTTAAATGAAAATGAGAAGGGTTAAGAACACTTTTCAACCTCGCTCTAGATGCCAATTGTAATAACCGATTTCCTAACGCAATGGCAACACCTTAAGCACCCGAGATCGGGCTTGAAAAAATTTTATGCCCTTCACTTTGCTTGGCCGAATGAGACAAGCCCTTTCACTGAAATTTTGCTTCTATTGTTAATAAAATTTCAGCCCCGGAACAACGAATCAGATCTGGACTGTTTTTGACCTGAAATCGCGCTCAGTTCACTGCCGAAACATCCCCTAATTTGCATGAATATCCACTTTGTTTCAGGTCTGATTTTTCAATTAAAACCAGCCTCACAATAGTCTTAACACCTCTTAATGTTCCCTAATAATTATATATTAAAACAAAATCAAATCGAGCCCTGAAACCCAAAGCAATATGCGGTAGTGAGCAGAAAAAACAGCTCACTACCGTGTGGTAGATAGTAGGAAGGATGAAGATGAATTTTTGGTTTGACACCAAATGACCTTCCGTGCTATGTCTCGTAACTAACAGAAACTAGTGTGGGCTAGACTCACAAACTAATCTCTGAACACTTTAAAGATCAAACAATTATCACACAACTAATTTGGTTTTGTTTTTCTCTTCTCCTTTTCTTTCAACTCTTGAGAGAAAATATGAACTAGGGTGGCTAGGGTTTGAAACAAAAATGAATTAGTTTGAAAAGGAAAACTAATTTAACCTTTTATAGCTAGGGTTTTATTTTACAAAATAAAACAAAACCCTTCCCCTTTTACCCTTATAGAATTCGGCCAGCCCTAGATTATTTATAAAAAATTTATAACATTAAACTTACTTTCATTAATGGCAAAAGATGTTACAAAAATAAATAAGTTATCACATTTTTAAAAGGTGTAACTTCCAAAACCAACCAAAGGTTTCCAAAAACCTATTTTTGGAAAAATAAAAATAAATCTTTATTAAATTATAATGTATAATTTAATAAATAATTATAAATAATTATCATATAATCATTTATTATAAAAAAACCATATATTAAAACTAATATATAGTTTCAAGTGTGACAAAATTTATTATTAATCATATTAATAATATATATATAAGTATATAATCAGATTATCCAATTATATTTAATCTGCTATAGTATATCGAGTTAGTACGGGGTTCAAATGGACCTACGGTTTCGAGCTCCAATAATCCCGGAATATTAATTAAACTCTTAATTAAATATTTCAAATTATTAACTTTGGGTTATTCCACTAAAAATCCAAAGTTTCACTCTCATTGCGGCATATAGATAATATAAGACGAACTATGTCGGCGTCCATCGATATAGTCATTACATATGGATTGGCCATTCACAAGAATCTCATAATTAGAGCTGGGTCATAATGTCTGTTATACCCCTCTAATTATTTTTACCGTAAGTACCATTGATTTTCTAATGAACGATTTATTCATAAACATTATGAATGTTAATCTTTTAATTCGTAATAGAAAGACTTGAGCGCTCTAATCGTTCAAGTACCGAATCAACCCTTAAGGAAGATACTCGTCTATTTCTCGCAAAAAGGAGTGAACTCTCTATCTATATAAAACGTCCCCAGCTACACACCAAATCTTGTCCCCAAAGTACGTAGCTATTGGTCGGGATTTCTACACCAACCTCACTTTTGTAAATCAAAGGACATAGCCTGCCATGCAGGAGTTCGTAGTACACTCAGGATTTAGATCAATCCATATATGATCATCTAGTAGATTGAAATGAATTTCTTTATTTAACAGATATTATAAGAAACTCATTTCTATCTGGGTCAAGTCCTATATGATCACATCATATAAGGTGTCTCTATTCTCATGTCACCACAAGGAAGATCCCGGATCAAAGTCGCTATAACAATTATAGAAGGGACCGCAGTTATAGATAAACCGCAAACAAAGTACCTGTTTTGTTTCTCTCTATGGACTATTTTAGATTACTAACTTCAGATTTAAATCCTCTTGTGTATGACACTTATACACTAAGTCGGAAGGCACATGAGTAATAAAGGATAAACAAGATAATTTACAATATGTGATATTAAACAAACATTTTGACAAATGAACAATGTATCTTATTATTTCATAACATACCATTCCATTTACATTACATGAAGTTCTAGGCCATATATCCAAACAATAATTTCAGGGTCGCCGATGTCATATTTATAGTGGTAAACCCTACTTCGCTCCTACGCCAGGTAAATAAAAATGCATGCAAGACTTTGATAGACTTTTCATTGTCACACACTGCACCGGCCTACCAAAGTAAGGGCGACTGTAGACATTGTATTTATACACATAGCTCGATGATGAGTCTCTTATGGGAGTACCATATTAAGGTTCAGAATGTTTCAAGGATGAATTCTGGAAGGGAACGAAACTCTAGAGAATTAAGAAATATAGTCAAGTCCTGGCCGGATATCACCTATGTTCGGCCAACCTTTTTCTTAGTCCATAATATCCAGTCTGATATATATTAAAACCCCTAAATCCGATCGGACATATGATAAGTTGTCAATGAGTGTGCAGATTATCAATTACTAGAATCACGAGATCTTATTAATGTCCGACTAGACAAAAATTTGAAATAAATATCTGGTCAGACATGTATCGGGCTGTCAGTGAGCGAGCCGGTTTTCAATTACTCAAATCAGGGACCTGATTAATATATGGTTCGATGTATATCTCAAAATAAATATCCAGCTGAACATAGATGGATCTATAGTTGACAATGTAGATTGGCAATCACTAGAGTCAGAGAGAGGATTCAATTTCCCCTTCCCTTTTTCAATCCAGCCCAGACACTATAAATTAGTGCCTAAACTTTTATCTTATGGGGAAAATCTGAAATCCGGGTGGAGAAACTCTAAGTCCTAAAACATTGTCCTAAAAAAATCTGAGAGAGAGTCTGAGAGAGATAAAAAACAGTGAGAATAACCTAAAAATTCCTTGGTGTTTTCCCTTTCCGACAAGCAATCCAGTAATCGTCAAAGCTTTCAAAGGTGTTTTTTGAGCCAGCCACACTTAAGGTACGACCTGAGGGCTCCCTGATCTGTATTTCTTACATTATATATTATTTTTTTGATATAGTATCTCCGGCAGGACTTGATGTATGTCCGATCGGACATACACAATTGTCAAAAATATATGGTCGTATTTTAAGAACATCTGGCCATATCCAGTTATTATTGTTTTCATCATGTTATATTTATTATCTCTGCCTTATATTCGCTTTTATTATTGCTGTGTTATATCTAGTTTGTTATTGCAGCAATGCATGTTTCTGCGGTTGTTAGCTGTCTGGTTCACGTAGAATGTCCGACCAAACTCATGAAATATCCAGACGGACATTTATAATGTGAAACAATATCCACCTAGGCTTCCCTGAAGTCGGGCTGGTGAGGCATGCACCCTATTATTGTTTAGTTATTGTTTTATCATTATTGTCTCTACTTTACAGTGTATTTATTATTGTTATTTCATTATTGTTTTACTATTATTGTTGGCCATGCATGTTTCTACATTTCTTTGTCTTTATGGTTTATAAGGAATATCCGGCCAGACTTGGAATATTTCCAGCTGATATTAATTACACAAAAAATATCCGGCCAGGCTTCCCCGAAGCTAGCCAGGAAGATATGCACCATGTTCTGCTTAATTAGTATTTTACTACTACTATAATAATTTTTGGATATTTGTAACTTTCTAGTATTCCATCTTATTGTGTTTATTATTTAATGATTGTGCCATTATAAGCTTTTATATTGTTATTGTGTGATGTTGCATTATAAGACATGTCGATACCACTTTTCAAACCTGAGTATTATACTGACATAAGTAAGGGACCATTCCGAACCCAAACAGGTTTAAGATCGGACCTTGCGATGAGTGTAGTTCGGCCTTAAATCATTCACAGTGTCTCATTCTAAGTAGTGACTCATTCTCCAGGTAATCCCCCATGGGCTATATGCACACTCTACGGGCTATAAGCCTAACAGTATTGTGGTCAACAATATCATAGTCATAACCGTAAACCCCGCTTCGTTCCTGTAATAGACATCTTCATTGCCATGTTCCTGACTCGTCTCATCACGTCCGGCTTATTAATGATAGATTGTAGTGGATAAGAAGCCATCACCATGATTTTATGACTTTCAAAGTAATGTCGAAATTTCTCATTTGCATGGTGAAGGGTTAAAACCAATTTTTCCGCTACCATGTAACAATTTTTCGTATCAAGTAGCATTCAACTAGCAAAAAAATATTGGCTTTTGTCTCTCTTCCTCTTCTTTCAGTAAAATAACAATAATGGATTAATGGGACACTGCCAAATACAAAAATAACAATAATTCATTTAGTGCGGATAAAATATGGGGTTGCTTCAGATAACCTTTCAATTGTTTTAGGGCTTCATCTTGCTCTGAACCTCATGATGTCTCGTTTCTATATTGAATTACTCTAAATAACTCTCGATATGTATCCAACATCCTATACATGAATCTGCTAATGGCTTCAACTCTTTCAATATAAACTTAGACATCTCTCTTCGTCTTCGGGGTTGTGATTTCAAGTAAGCCTTTGACTTGGGCTGGATTTGCTTCGATTTGTCTCTGCCTCACTACATGCCCTAATGAATTACCAGATGAAACTATAAAGGTACATTTACTTAGGTTGAACCTTAGCTTGTGCTTACGAACCACTTAAAAGACCTTAGTCAGGTCCGCAATATGATCACGAGCATACAGAGTCTTCACCATAGTGTCATCGATGTAAGCTTCAACAGTCCTCTCAATCAACTCTTGAAAAATGGTGTTGACCATCCTTTGGTAAGTGGATCATGCATTCTTCAATCCAAAAGGCATGACCTTGTAACAATATAGAACCCAAGGAGTAATGAAACTTGTTTTTTCTTAATCGTCTGGGTGTAGTGGGATCTGTTTGTACGCGTTGTATATGTCCAGGAAAGACATCCTCTCGTACCATGTAGCTGCATCCATGAGCTGATCAATCTTTAGAAGTGGATAGGGATCCTTTGGGCATGTTTTGTTCAAGTCCGTGTAATCAACACACACTTTTCATTTCCCATTCTTCTTCTGAACCACCACCACATCAGAGACCTATTGCGGATGTCTTATTTCCTTTATGAAGCCAACCTTCAATAACCTGTTGACTTCATCGGAAATAATTTGATTTCTTTCCAGAGCGAACCTCATAACTTTCGCACAACAGGCTTAGCCTCATTGCTGACAACCAATCTATGGCAAGCTTAATTTGAATCTATGCCCGGCATATCTCCATGTGTCCAGGAAAAAATATATATGTTCTCTATGAGAAATTTCATCCATTCTTCTTTCTCCTGCTCTATCAACTCTGAGCCAATATGCATTGTCCTATCGATGCAGGCCAGATCCAATGATCAGGACTTAAGTGCCTTGTAGTCGAAGGTCTGTAATCACTATCATCCACGAACCATTTTTGGGTCAGATCATGTAATTTCTATTTGGCTCTCTTATGAGGTCTCTCTTCCTCCGAAGTGCTTTTGCCCTTGTCCTCCCTCTTTTTTTGGTACCGGATGAATGTTTAGAGCATAACACTATTGGGCTATTTGTTGATCTCCCCTTATGTCAAACGTCTCACTTCCATTAAGTTAACACACCTCACTATCTGATATAGTGTGGATGGAACAGCTTTCATACTGTGAATCCACTGCCTCACAACTATGGCATTGTATATTGAGGGTGCATCAACAACAAAGAATAAATACATTGTTTTCTCACCTACATTCTTGGAAAAAAAAATTATGTCTCTCGTATTAAGCCTTTTTTTCCTTATAGGTGATGAAAGGTGTTTGGCAATGAGGCAAATCATGATGTTTCAACTTCATTTTCTTGAAAGTATACCCAAGCAAAATATCAGCACTACTTCCACCGTCAACTAAAATGTGGTGTACTTTTGTGCTGCAAATCATGAGGGAAATAACCAATGGGTCTATATGAAGGAATTCCACATCGGCTAAATCCTTCTTTATGAATGTTATTGGGGCTTGATCTTCACTAACATCCATGAACTTGGGTTGAATGAGTCACATGTTTTTTTTAGCTTTAAACTATCCATGCTCGTCATCCCTTCATCACACAGACTTACTAAACATGTTAGGGTTAACGCATGCGAGTATTCCATACAAGAATGACATATAACTCAATTTTAATTTGAACATTTTATGTTCTATGAACATTGATAAGTGCATGAAAATGTACTTTGAACATCACTAATTCAGCTTGATTATTAATTATTTGATCTTAATTATAGTTTATTTTATGTCTTATTTTAGGAAGCAATGGAACATGAAGATTGGAGCAATTGTACATGTTTCAGGACCTTACGGAAGCATCTGAAGCACGCGGGAATAGCAGAATCGATGAAAGTATTATTCCAGAAAAACTACCACACATCGTGACGCCTACTTCCTGGCGTCGCGACGCGCCCTCATAATACACACATAGAGAATGGCCGAGAGTTGGGCACCACAACGCCACTTTTCGGTGCCACGGCGCCCCAGCAAAGTTCCATAATCTTAAATAGGTTGTATTTTATCCATATAAGGACTCCAGGACTTCCCTATATATACCCAAGTTCGTCCAAAACCCTAAAACAAGAGAAAAAAACACACAACAAAGAGTAGAAGTCACATATTTGAGAGAGAATAACAAGAAGCTTCAAGTCAGACATGATGTCTCTCTGATCTATCCAGGCTATGTCTCTTTTATATGGAGAACTAATCTCATAGGCAAAGCTAAGGATAAAACTCTTGTAAGTAAGTTCTTATATTCATTTTTTTGATTCATGAATACTCTTCAACGTTTAATACAATCGATGATTTGTTATTCTTTATTATCTTTTGATTATGAACCCAGAGATTGTGTTTTACCAATTTTCATATAGGAGTAGTCATGCTTCTTCTATGTGTGATTGGGAAACCCAGTTATGATTGGTTATGTTGTTTTATGAGTTAATCTTCTGCTACAGTATTGTCTGTGGGTATATTGTCGACGTTAGATAGGTCATAACGATAACATAGTATGTTATTAACATAGAGAAAACATTCATCGATTACCTTAGAATTTAATATGTTTTGATTGAAATATCTTTTAATTGTTGGTTTGGGATGTGAAACCTTCAATTGAGTAATAAAAGGAATCAATTACTGAATATATAGATTTGATACAAGAAGGATTCCCGATGCATTGCTGCTTTTCTCTACGGATAACTTTTAAGTGTTTTTCGTAATCTTTAATTTACATTATCAATTCAATCTTTCTCTTTAATTAAGTTATTGATAACGTTTTCATTAAGTGAATTAGTTCCTTGTAACCATCTCTCTGAGGAATCGACATCCCAACTATACTGCAATAACCGCGAGTACTTTTTAGCCGTAATTAAATTTTGGCACCGTTACCGGGGAGACGGTTTACAATCAACGGGAGCAGGTTTGCTTGGTCAATAACAAAGTGGTAACTTCGCTCCATCTTTATTATTTTTTTTAATTTTAGTTTTAGTTTGGTTTTGATCTTTAGTTTTATTCTATTATTTCTGTTTCTCGTATTATTTGTGTTTAAGTGCATGCCTAGACTTAGGGATCGGTTGGGTAGATTTTGTTAAAGTTAACGAGGAAGATTTACACTCAGAAAGTTTGTTTGACAATCTTTTTGACACACCATCTACATCTAGAACACACAACATGAGTGACTACGAGAGACCACCCATTAGGACTCTTGAGGAGTACCTCACTCGCACAGCTACACCATCATGCATAATGTTTCCCTCTAATGCACCACATATAGACTTTAAACCTGGAATGATACAGTATCTCCCAATCTTTCACGGTTTTGAGAATGAGAACCATTATGTGCATATTATGGAATTTGAAGAGGTTGTAGCAACCTTTCATGACCGATTCAGGACTAAAAACACAATTAGACTTAAGTTCTTCCCCTTAGCTCTTAAGGATAGAGCTAAAAGTTGGTTGTATTCTTTAAAACCTCGTTCAATAGGATCATGGGGTGAGATGACACAATCATTTTTCAATAAATACTTCCCACATCATAAGACTAATGCCCTAAAAAGATACATCTCTACCTTCTCCTAGAAAGACAATGAAACCTTTTATCAAACTTGGGAGAGGTTTAAAGAGATGTTAGCTTGTTGTCCTCACCATGGGTATGAGAGTTGGCGTTTAGTAATTTATTTTTATGACGATCTAACCCCTATGGAGCGCCAATTCATTGAGACAATATGAAATGGTGAGTTTATAGGTATTATAGTACTTAAATGACCTAGCCGAGAAATCTCATACTTGGACTGGACCTAATGACATGGATAACACTGATAGGACACGTTCCATTCCTTCTAGCGGAGGCATACATGACTTTAGGGAAGATGATAGTCTTAAAGCACAGGTTGAGCTATTAACTATAGAGATATGAGCTTTAAAAGCCAAATATAGCAAAACTATGCATGTGGTAGCCCAGTTAGAACCTCAAGGGGTATATTTTGTGTGTAAGAGGATTAACCATCTAGCCTAGGAGTGTCCTGTGTATGGTGAGATTAGGGAAACATTTAAGGAATAATGCAATACCTTAGGGATGTACAAGAAGCCATATACACCTTATTCGGACAACTATAACCCTAGTTGGAGGAATCATCCAAATTTTAGTTTGAAATAGGAGTCTCAACAACCCACTCAAGCACCACAACCTAAAGGTTATACTGCCATCTCGTATCACAAACCTGCCATTCCTATGAATTCCTTAGAAGACATTATGCATACATTTATAGAGGCCCAGAGCAAAACCAATCAAAGGTTTGAGTCATTGATAGCTCATGTGGTTGAAGATAATAACGAGATAAAGAGTCAAGTCTCTAAGTTGACTAATGTCCTGAGTGTGCAAGAACCAGGCAAATTCTCATCTCAGACTCAACCAAATCCACAAGGGCAACACATGGCACAGGCTGATTATGAAGCCTTCAATATAAAAGGTCTTAATGCTATAATCACTAGGAGTGATAATGAGATAGGCTTGCATAACACCTCCAACATTGTAGGTGACCCCAAAGATATTAGTATTAATATTCCTCAGGAAGAACAAGTGACACAAAACCCAGTTAGAGTACCATTTCTTCAAGATCTTAGGCCTACTGCATGAGCTACAGACCAAAATAGTGAGATCTTATAGCATCTAAAGCAAGTAAAGATGAACCTTCCTCTATTACATGTGATCAAACAAGTTCCCACATATGCGAAGATTTTAAAGGATCTATTCACCATGAAGAGAAAGCATCATGTGAAGAAGACTGCATTCCTGACAGAGCAAGCAAGTGCAGTGATTGAACAGAGGGCCCCACCAAAATACAAAGATTTCGGATGCCCCACTATTGCTTGTCATATTGGCACATATGAGTTCGGTCAGGCTTTATTAGATTTAGGTGCTAGTGTTAATCTTATGCCATATTCTATCTATATGCAGTTAGGACTTGGAGAGATTAAACCTACATCTGTGGTTTTACAACTAGCTGATCGCTCGATCTGAACACCGCGGGGAGTAGTTGAGGATGTTTTACTTCAAATCGATAAATTCTACTATCATGTTGATTTTCTGATTTTAGATACCCAATCTGTGGTTAAAAATGAGTCAAAAATTCCTCTCATCTTAGGTAGACCTTTTCTTGCTACAGCTAATGCCCTTATTAATTGCAGGAACGGTCTCATGAAGTTATCATTTGGGAATATGAAACTGGAAGTGAATATCTTTCATGTTGAGAAACAACCACGAGATGATGATGAGTGCCACTACACATACCTACTAGACACAGTCTTACCTGAAACAGCCTCTGCACAATATGAATCTAACCCTCCCGAACTGGAACTGGTCCCAAAGAACCGTAAAAAGAGAAAAATGAGAGTTAGTGCTCGCTTGAAGATGCTCCCTGGAAAGTTAAAAAGGAGGTTGAGCCAATTTTACCATATGTGCAGCCTAACATTGCAACCATCAGTAGACCTTGGGGGATCCATGGATAGAATGCCACAGCCAGCCATAAATTCTTTTTCATGTCTTCATCACCAGTGCCTACCAAAGAAGAAATAACATGGGACTACTTGGTCCGCTACATGGAAGCCACCATGACTACTTGGGTGATTACGTCTGGCTGAAGATGTTAAACTTAGCGCTAGTGGGAGGCAACCCTTGCATTTGCATTTATTTTATTTTATTTTATTTTTTATTTTCTTTACTTTAGTTTTATTTTATTGTATGCTAATTTCATGTTTATTATTTGCATGAGTATTCACGCAGGTGTTAGCGCAACCCACGCAGCTCACAGAACCAAAGTCTCATCAGCAGGAGCCTGATCAACTCCATGACTAGTAGTGTTGATCTTCACTCCTATTTCTTTATCTTTATCTTTCATTGAGGACAATGCAAGTTTTAAGTATGGGGGTGTATGCACGTAGTGATAATACATGTTATAAAAAAAATTTATTTTTAGTCCTTAATAGTAAAGCATAAGTCCAATGATGAGTATTGTTTGCTTTATGATGAAATCTTAAAAACAATAAGTTCTTTAATGTACTTTAATCTGATGCCTTGAGTAATTAATCTAGGTTATACTCGTAAGCACTTAACTATAGGTTCTTAGCAGTGAAAACATAGGTAGTTGGCAAAGTGACTAGTTGAAGAAATTGCATGTCGATGAATGACCGTTTGCTTAGATATCTATCTTGATTTGCTAGTGTTATGATGTATGGTATGGTTAAAAATAAAAACATAAAGAAAAAAATCAGAGAAAGTTTTGAAGAAAAAAAAAAGAAATTAAACCACCTATAACCGATAAGCGTGAAGCTACTGATGAGTGGTAATTATATCACTATTTCCCACTCATTTGACCTAATATTTTGTATAGTTTCTTGAGTTTTGTGAATATTTTGATGTGTTTTGTGTTATATTGTAGATAAATAAAGTTTCAGGACTCTCTGGAGGTGATTTGGGCCCAAAATAGTGAAAAAGGACGAAAATGGCATTTTTTGTAATTTGTCCGCGTCGCGACACGCAAGCTACCTGCGTCGCGACGCCTAACATGCACCAAGACTTGCTAACGTGCACCGGGTCCACAAGTCAAAATTTGAGAAGTTTGACTTTACTAACGTGCGTCGTGCCACGTGTCACCATCACAGCCAATCTGCTAACGTGCACCGTGCCACGTGTCATCATCCTACGGTGCCGACAGTCTCCATCGCCATGTGTCGCCACATGTCACTCCACGTGTCTGCCATGTCATCATCCACATCACCGGTTGACCAAGTCAAAGTGCCACGTCATCATCAGCCAATCACAGCGTGCCACGTGTCGTAATTCTATGGTGCCGACAATCACTTTCACCACGTGTCGCCACGACAGTGCCACGTCATCACCACGTCAGCTCAATTATTGACTCATTTATCCGAATTGACACGTGGCAGATAAGAATCTAAAACCAGCCAATCACGAGCCGCCACGTCAGCTCAATCATTCAGTCTCAGCCGCCTTGCCACGTGTCACCTTATCACCTTATACAGAATCCCACGTGTCGAGATCTTAACCTGCCACGTTGACAATCACGCGCGTCGCGACGCGAGCTGCGCGTCGCGACGCGGACACCCTACTGACGCCTATAAATAGAGCTCGAAATTTCAGTTTTAGATGTACCTTCCTCTCTGAATTCTCTGATGTAAATAGGGAGTTTTCTATCTGGTTTCTTTTAAATTTTAGTTTTGTAATTAATTTTAATTACGTTCTGTAATAATAGTAATTTACTTTTTTTACTTTTAAGTTTTTACTATTCAACATGAGGAGGTAACTTCCCTCTTCTAGGGTGAAAGGTAATTCTTTTACTATTTCTATTTAGATTAATCTCCCTTAAATATAATATATTCACTACTTAAAATATTGACTTAATGAGGATACCGCTATATTGGTCGGTTGGTAATTCATTTTAATCTGGTTTAAACCTGACTAATTAAGGATACCGCCAGATTGGTCGGTTGGTAATTAAATTTTCTTACCGCCTATATGGCAGGTTTATTTTGGTTCCGCCTTTATGGCTGGTTGGACTTAATTTGACTTAATCAGGTTACCGCCTATATGGCTGGTTGGTAAAATAATCACAAGTTAATATATTATATTAAGGGAGATATCTAAATTAGTAGTGGTAAAAGTTGATCATTTTACCTTAGTATTTTATTTTATTGTAATTTACTTTTCAGTTTTACTTTACCGCAATTACTTTTCAGCATTTTTACTTTATGTCTTTTACTTTTATCTTTTTACTAGTCCTAGTTATGTGTCGTAACTAAGTTAGTTATCTAGGGTTGTGATGAATTTTAATATCACCGGTTTATAAGGGTTTATTTTATAGTTTGGGTAATTTAAAGGTTTACTTATTAAGTCTTAAGCTTAATGCGTCTTGTTAATTGGCCACTAATAAGATTGATCTGGTAAATCTAAAATAAACTTGACAATGAATTTTAGGTTTCAGCCTTAGACTTAATAGCCCACGATCTTCCTTGAGGATAGATAACCCTTTAATGATTTCCTTACAGGATAGATATATACATGTCGGGCAGGGGTAGCCATAATTGTAACTTAAACTTAATGAATCCAGGTAATTTGGTTGACATAGACATATGGTTCAATTGGGTTATATTGGGTATTTGAGTCTGACCATCGACAGAGTCTTTCGCATAATTTAGTGTTCCAGGTTAGTAAACCGATTTATTACACAAACATGAAATAATCACTTCATCTTCTAAAAGATATTAGAAAGATTCACAACCCTAGATAGTTTTTTAATATTGAATTTTCTTAAACCTACTTTCGAACAATTTTATTTACTTGTTTTTAAATTTAAAATCTTCACCATTTCAAATCAATCAATCAACCTGTTAGATACTAGTAATCATTTGACCTCATAAAATTAATAGATTAGGTATTAAGTCCTCGTGGGATCGATACTTTTTATACTACTTGAACGATACGTGCGCTTGTGTTATACGTGTGTGTAAGCACCGGTCAAGTTTTTGGCGCCGTTGTCGGGGACTTATTTATCTTTCACTATTAGTTTTAAGGTTAGATACCTTTACTTGTATCTAATTTTCTTTTTACTTATTGTTTTTGTTTTCTTGTGTTTCAGGTTCTCAGAAACTTCATGAGACGAACCCGAAGCTTTGAACTTCAACCGTTTAACCCGGAAATTGAAAGAACCATCAGACAGTTGAGAAAGGAAATGCGAGAAGGCCAAGAAGTAATTGTTAACATGGAACCTGAACCTTTGGAGGTTGCACCACCAATTCCCATTCGAGGCAGAACCATTCCGGTGGTTGACAGACTCATTTCTTGTATTGTACTTCCTCCTTACCAGAAAATGCGGGTGACATCAAAACATGCATTCAGATGATTCAGCAGTTAGTTCAGTTTGGGGGGAATGCAACTGAAGATCCTAATGCCCACATCAGCAACTTCCTGGAAGTTTGCGGCACTTTCAATTACAACTAAGAAGCTGAAGAAGCAATGAGACTACGTGTTTTTCCATACTCCTTGAAAGATAGAGCTAAGCTTGGCTACATTCACTACCAGCAGGTTCCATCATAACTTGGAACACTTTAGCAGCTAAATTTCTTGCAAAGTACTTTCCACCAGCCAGAACTGGAAAGCTAAGGAATGACATCACATCCTTCGTACAACAAGACTCAGAAACTCTTTACAAAGCTTGGGAAAGGTACAAAGATTTGCTCCGAAAATATCCTCACCATGAGATTCTAAAATGGCTTCAAGTCCAAACATTCTATGATGGACTTTCGGGAATAATGAGAACCGCAATCGATGCTGTTGTTGGAGGAGCTTTAATGGCAAAAGGAAAAGATCATGCCTGGGACCTAATCAAAGAAATGGCCAACAATAATTCCTTATGGCCAACAGAAAGGAGCATGATCCAAAGAATTGCATGAATTTATGAAAGTGGAGCCAATACAGTAGTCAACGCCAAGCTGAATCAGATATGCAAATTCATGGAGACTCTTACCACTGGATCCACAAGTTCACCATATGGAGGAGCACCAGAACGAAACCAACTTGAAGAAACAGTGAATTATGTCAACAATTTCAATAGACAGGGGAACAATCCATATTCCAACACCTACAACCCATGGTGGAGGAATCATCCCAATTTTTCATGGAGCAACAATTCAGACAAAAGAACAATCCACCACCTGGATTCCAGCTATAGAACTATCCACCACCTGGATTCCAGCAACAGAACAAAGGCCAGGAGCAGGCAAATGAACCAGGAATAGCAAAAGTGATGGCTCATTAAAAAAGTATGATGGTATGTTTCAGAACCAATCTGCTTCCATCAAAGCACTGGAGAATCAAATCGGACCACTGGCTAATGCTCAGAGTTACAGACCTCCAGGTAATCTTCCCAGCAACACAGAACCAAATCCAAGGAACCGAGGGAATGAGCAATGTCAAGCCATTACTTTGAAAAGCGGTATTGAAATCAACAAAGATGTTGGAATCAAGGTATCCAAAGAAGAAGTTCCAAAAGAAACAGAGCAACAGATGGAGGAAAAAGAAGCAAAGGAAAAAGAACCAGAAAGAATCACTCCACATCCACCTTTTCCACAGCGACTTCAGAAAAACAAACTGGACAAGCAGTTTGCTCGATTCCTGGAGGTGTTCAAAAAGTTGCATATCAACATCTCATTCGCAGAAGCGTTGGAAGAAATGCCCAGCTATGTTAAATTCATGAAAGATATTCTTTCACGAAAACGGAGATTGGGAGACTATGAGACAGTAGCATTGACGGAAGAATGCAGTGCCATTATTCAGAGGAAACTTCCCCCGAAGTTGAAAGATCCTGGCAGTTTCACAGTTCCATGCACCATTGGAGAACATTATATCGGTAAGGCTTTATGTGATTTAGGTGCTAGTGTTAACTTGATGCCTTTTTCTATTTACAGGAAACTGCAGATTGGAGAAGCAATGCCTACCTCAGTCTCGTTGCAACTTGCTGATCGAACACTAGCATTTCCAAGAGGTGTTTTTGAAGATGTGCTGGTTAAAGTTGACAAACTCATTCTCCCAGCAGATTTCATCATCCTTGACATGGAAGAAGACAAAGAAGTACCTATCATTCTTGGAGACCATTCTTGGCTATAGGTAAAACTGTGATTGATGTACAAAAAGAGAACTAACCATGAAAGTACAGGACCAAGAAGTTACCTTTAATGTTTTCAAAGCCATGAAATTCCCGTGATGAAAAGGAAGAAGAATGCTTCAAAGTTGGTGTTGTTGATAGTATCGTTCAGGATACTGAGCCAAATCCCACAGATACACTTGAAACTTGCATCACCAAATGACCGACATCGAGCTAGATGCTGAAATCCTGGAATGTATCAACTAGCTTGGCAAACCATTCTGATTCAAATCAACACCACCAGTTGAAAGCTTGGAACTGCCAAAGAAAGATCGAATCAAGCCTTCAATTGAAGAACCACCACAACTGGAGCTGAAGTTACTTCTGAGCCATCTCAGGTATGCATTTCTTGAAACTCTTCTGAATTACTGTTATTATTTCTTCTTCACTAACATTGGAGCAGGAAGAAAAGTTACTGAGGGTATTACGAGAGCACAAAAGAGCCATTGGTTGGACTATAGTAGACATTCGAGGCATTAGTCCATCATTTTGCATGCACAAGATTCTGATGAATGATGAGTACAAACCCATAGTGGAGCATCAACGGAGACTCAATCCAATCATAAAGGAAGTCGTGAAGAAAGAAATCATCAAATGGTTAGATGTTGGCATCATTTACCCCATCTCAGACAGCAATTGGGTAAAACCTATGGAGTGTGTGCCGAAGAAATGAGGAATTATTGTTGTCACAAATGAAAACAATGAGCTAATCCCAATAAGAACGGTGACTGGATGGAGAGTATGCATGGACTACAGGAAGCTGAACAAAGCCATGGGAAAATGATCATTTTCCGATACCATTCATTGACCAGATGACTGGCAGGACATGAGTTCTATTGCTTTCTGGACGGATATTCAAGGTACAATTAGATTGCCATCGCACCAGAAGACCAGGAGAAAACTACATTTACATGTCTCTATGGTACTTTTGCTTTCCGCATGATGCCATTTGGATTACGTAATGCCCCTGCTACATTTCAGCGTTGCATGATGGCCATCTTCTCAGACATGTTGGAGCAGAGTATGAAGGTTTTTATGGATGAATTTTCTGTGTTTGGAGATTCTTTTGACCACTGCTTGTAAAATTTGGAACAGGTGTTACAAAGGTGCGAAGATACAAACCTGGTGCTCAATTGGGAGAAATACAATTTCATGGTACAAGAGGGCATTGTTCTTGGAAACCGGATCTCACAAAAAGGAATCGAGGTAGACAAAGAAAAGATTGAAACAATTGAAAAACTACCTATGCCGACATCTGTCAAAGGGATTCGAAGCTTTCTCGGACATGCAGGTTTTTACAGGAGATTTATCAAAGACTTTTCCAAGATTGCTAAACCTCTGTGCAATCTTCTGGAGAAGGATGTGCCTTTTAACTTCACCAAAGAATGCCAGGAAGCTTTTGAGATCTTAAAACAGAAGCCGACTTCTGCCTCCATCATTGTAGCGCCAGACTGGACCCTTCCATTTGAAGTGATGTGTGATGCTAGTGATTTTTCTGTAGGTGCAGTTTTGGGACAACGCAAAGCAAAGATTTTCCACACCATTTACTACTCCAGCAGAATTCTGAATAAAGCTCAACTCAACTACAAAACCACTGAAAAAAAGTTGCTCGCAGTTGTGTACGCTTTTGACAAATTCCGCTCCTATCTGCTGGGTCCCAATGTTGTGGTCTACACAGATCATTCAGCAATCAAATACTTGATCACGAAGAAATATGCCAAACCCAGATTGATCCGTTGGATACTTCTTCTGCAAGAATTTGACATGGAGATTCGAGACAGGAAAGGGACAGAAAACCAAGTGGCAGATCATCTATCGAGGCTTGAAAATGGAGAAACAGCTGGCAAAGATCTGTCAATCAAAGAAAATTTTCCAGATGAACAGCTGTTTGCCATGAAACAGCAGATGCCCTTTGGTATGCTGACTATGTCAACTACATTATGTCAAGAAAATGGCCATTGGAATGGACTACTCAACAACGAAGAAATTCTTCAAAGAAGTCAAGCACTATGTCTGGGATGAGTCGTACCTATTCAAACGGTGTGCTGATCAATTATTGAGACGGTGTGTTCCACATGAGGAAGTTAACAGTGTTTTGCAGCACAGTCATTCATCACCATATGGCGGACACTTCAGCGGAAACAAAACTGCAGCCAAAGTCCTACAATCAGGTTTGTTCTGGCCCACTCTTTTTAAAGATCTTATCTTTTTGCTCTTCAATGTGACAGGTGCCAGAAAATGGGGAATATTTCAAGGAGAAATGAATGACCGTTGCAAAACATTCTAGAAGTGGAAATATTCGATGTATGGGGTATTGATTTCATGGGACCCTTTGTTCCATCATTCGGAAACCTATACATCCGGTTGCTGTAGACTACGTCTCCAAATGGGTCGAAGCAATTGCACTGCCATCCAATGATTCAAAAGTGGTGTTAAATTCCTGAAAAAGAATATTTTCAATCGGTTCGGAACACCTCATGCAATTATCAGTGATGGTGGCACACATTTCTGTAACAGATACTTTGATGCACTCCTATCCAAATACGGAGTTACTCACAAAGTTGCCACTGCTTATCATCCACAGTCAAATGGACAGGTTGAAGTTTCAAACAGGGAAATCAAAAGAATCTTGGAGAGAACTGTTGGATCAACAAGGAAAGATTGGTCTACAAAACTAGATGATGCATTATGGGCCTACCGAACAGCTTACAAGACACCCATTGGTATGTCCCCATATCGATTGGTGTTTGGGAAAGCGTGCCATCTTCCAGTTGAGCTTGAACACAAGGCGTACTGGGCACAGAAGAAGTTGAATCTTGATTCACATCTGCATGAGAGAAACGACTTCACCAACTAACGAATTGGAGGAATTTCACCTACAGGCTTATAAGAATGCCAGATTGTACAAAGAAAAGACCAAGAAATGGCATGATCAAAAAAAGTGCACAGACAGTTAGAACCAAGGCAGCAGGTGCTGTTTTACAACTCAGGTTGAAACTTTTCCCTGGAAAGTTGAAATCAAGGTGGTCAGGTCCATTTGTGATCACTCAGGTTTTTCCATATGGAGCTGTTGAGTTACTAGATCCCAACACCAACGAAACCATTCAAGGTTAACAGTCAGCGTGTCAAGCACTACTAGAGAGAATCATTTGAGCAAAAAGAAAGTGTCACACTTTCAGATCCAGCCTAACGTTCAAGAAGTCACGTCTAGCTGACGACTTTAAACTTAGCGCTCGCATGGAGGCAACCCATGCAATTTGTGTATATATTATAATTTGGTGTGATTTCATTTTTTGTGTTTAGTTTTTGCAGGCTAATTCATTTCAGGATGGAAGAAGTTCTCGCAAATCTTCACAAGCAATTTCCTTCTCTCCCTAAAAAATCTCTGATGAAAGTTTACAAAGCTCGCTTGGAACGGATGAGATTACTAACGACATCCATGGTGTTCTAATGATATTCGTTGGGTAATTGAAGCACGGGTCCGATTGGCAGGTGAGTCTTCTGACTCTTTTATTTCACATCTGCCTGGTTTTGGAAGAAGCACCTATGCAAAGAAACGTAGAGCTAAGAAATGGGTGTTTGTTTCAAATGTGCACGCTGGAATTGCAATACTCATTGTCGTTCTTTAGGAATGGTGTCTGATAATCCTGAAGACAAATTAAATTCATAAGGGATGGCTTTAGTAAGGAGTCTTTAGATAATATATATTCGACTCTTGAGACGCATCCCAGTGGATATGTTCACATAGCTATTCACAAATTACATACACAATTTCAAAAAGAAAGACAACAGTTAAGTCTTGGGAATCTGACTCAAAAAGACCATGTTTTCCAATTTATAAGAAAATTGGATGGGAAGCTTGTCTCTGACGCATAGACGTCAATCAAGCCGCTACTTTTCTTGTACATATTATATCTCTTTGTCTTTTCCTAATAATTGTGATTTGTTTTGTTGTTTTCTTTTATTTTCTCCGACAGGATCCAGACTTTTTTGACTATCACGATTTATTTTACTATTAACTAATAATTGTCATTTGGCAGGTACTAGTGCTATTATTTTACTCACCATTTTCAGGTGTTATAAATTCAACTCATCATTGCACTTTTGAAGACATCCAGAGTAAAACATGGAAACCACTTCGAGAAGACGAGTTGAAAACATCTGTGTGTTTTGCGGTACTAGTGTTGGTGTTAAGCCACAATACGTAGAAGCAGCACAGGAATTGGGTCGAGTCTTAGCTGCAAGGAATATGCACTTAGTATATGGCGGAGGCAATCTTGGACTAATGGGGATCGATTCAAAGGCCGTACAGGAAGGAGGCAGTCACGTTTTGGGAATCATCCCAAAACCCTAGGCGGAGGCAAATCTTATTGGACCATCAAATGGAGATGAACTGATCGTGCCAGGTATGTCTGAACGATTGGTAGAAATGATTAACCGTGCTGATGCCTTTATTGTTTGCCAGGTGGCTTAGCTACATTGGAGGAAATTTTTATAGTGTTATCTTGGTCGAACTTGAACATACACCAGAAACCAATTGGGCTGTTTAACGTTGAAGGATTTTATGATTTTCTTTGTGTGTTTCTTGATGATGCTCAGAGAAATGGGTTCATGTCAAAACCTATGAAAGAACTCATCTTCACTGCCAGAACTGCTCCGAATCTAACTGACCAAATCTTAGCTTATGAACCACAAATTGACCCTATCCTTTCAAAGATAAATTGGTCCGAGGACGATCATGGTAAGAGGCGCCGGATTAATCTGGATCTTAACCTTTAATTTCCTGTAGAATTTCAGCTAACCAGGTATTATCTTCTAAACTCTTCTTATATTGTTTAAGATATTGGGGACAATGTCTCATTTAGGTTTAGGGGAGGGAATAGTTGATCAGTACCTTGTTTTTAGTTTGTGTGTTGTTTTTATTTTTTTAGTCCAAAATTTTTCGAAAATACAAAAAAATTGAAAATTTTTCAAAAATTACAAAAATATTTTGCGTTTTCATGTTTTTATTTTGACTAAAAAGGTGAAATTGGTAAAAGATAGCTGAGTAAGGAGTTTTCACTCCTGAGACGTATCTGTGGGACACAGGAACTGGGTGACGCATGTTGTTCCGGGCTCGCGGCCCGGTTGGGAGTACGGAGTAGCCCACGGGGCCTAAACCAAAGAAAATGGAGTCGCCACCGGTGTGAACCGGGAAAATGATTTAAGGCCGCACTCATCCCTCGCAAGGGAAGACCTCAAACCGTTGGGTTCGGAATGGTCCATTACTTATGCCACTTGTAATAAAATGATTTGTGCAATAATTTAATCGAGCCTAAGCAACATTTATTTCCAAGGATAATTTACTCCTAAGTTCGCATGCATAAGTACAAGGCTCATATCTAAGTTTGCATATAACCTATGTCTGAATTTTCATGTAACATATTTGCATATAATCTATGTCCGAATTTGCATGCATAAAGATAAATTGAAATACGGCAAGCATACAACTTCATGAACATGTTGAATGGATGAATACGGAAGCATAAGTAGATAACTACCGTGTAAACATACATCATGGAAACGAACATGTAATCTTGTGAAAAAGACTAAATACGAGAACGTGAGTAATCAAAAAGGCAAATGACAAAATGAGTAACCATGCATGAGATGTGATGAAAGAGGACCTGTTTACCGTGGACATTCGTTAGGCGTTCGTATACGCGTTCGAACGGTAAACAGAAGGTTCGCATTCGAGTAACGTTCATAAACGCGTTCCAACGGAAATGAAACAGAATGCTCACGTGCTTATGGCGTTCGGAAACACGTTCGAATGGAATGAGACCTGATGCATGATAAGGCAAAATACATGTGCGTTCGAGTTGCGTTCGCAATCGCGTTCGAACGAACTGGGACAGAAAACATGCGTTCATGCGACGTTCTGAAACATGTTCGAACGGAGTTACAGCAGTGACATGTTGGACAATTATGACCCATAGCGTCACTATTTGTACAGATCACAGTGTTGTTGTACAAATTAACTATGTGACAAAAGAGATTGCACTCTTATCATTTGTGATTGGATCACCTAGATGCATAAATGATGAGACAACACTTTTACTCTTCTCTCTCTCCATTCTCCTTTTATCTCACGCCCTTGGAGGGCTGGCATTTCTTCTGTTTTGTGAGGCAGTGAACTGCCGAATGATGGAAAGAAAAATGGAAGCAAGAGTTGGATTTTTGTGGCAAAAATCGCAAGTGCTAGCACACTACGAGACATACGAATGTGATAGGGAAGCCCACACATGAGCCGGGAACCATTCGACGAAGCTTGGAGCTCGACGAAAGACATCAATGGACGCCAAAATAGTGAAGAAATTCACTGCCACTGCCGCAGTCCATGAAGGCAGAATCTGAGTTTTTGTTGCCTCTGCATCGCTCAACCGATCGATGTAAGTATTCCGCGACTTCTCGAATGTATTCACACATGTTCATGCTTGATTTATGATCCTTGGGACCCTAGGTAATCTCCAACAATGGTATCAGAGCTTGGTTAAAAGCATGAAAATAATTTAGGGCTTAAAATTGGGCAAACTTGATTTTGATCATGATTAATGAAATTGGATGGATTAGTATGCTTAAATGTGTTTGAATTAAGGATTGATTGGATCAATTTGTTGAAATTGTGTTTGGAACAAATTTCCCCAATTTTTTTAGCTTGACCGAAAATAATGCCCTATGTGTTCTTGGTGATTTTTGTTTTTTGATTCATTGGATGAGTTGGAATCAATCGGGAATGTGATTTAATGTCAATTGTGGATTTAATCATATTGAAACCGAATCGGACATAATTTTCCCTTCCATTGCCAAGAACAATAAGCATGATTTGGGTTTGATTTTTTGATTAATTTGTTGGACACTAATTGATGTAGATGGGCATGATTAATTAGTACTAATTTGGTGTTTTGGAAATATTGATTTGGGTGATTAATTATGTTAATGCACTTTGATTAATTAAGTGTAAAATTGGATTTTAGTATTTAGTTAATTGGGCCTTAAAATTGGATTTGGGCTTGTAATGTTGTAATTGAGCTTATTGGGCTTTGTTGTACAAAGTTGGGTTAAGGCAAATTGGATTGGATCCAATTGGGCCCAAAACCGCTTCCATAAAGCTCAAATACAACAAATGGACCTTTAAAGTTTTATTAGGCCTAATGGGCCAAGATTGATTTCTGGGCTTATGGGGTAACTCCCGGATTGGATTGGGTTATTCGATTTGACCCGAGTTGACCAAAAGTCCACGCCTCGAGAAATTAATTAAAAACACATTGGACTTTAATTAAATTGGCGTTGGACGTTTATCGGGCTTTGAGACCCGTAACAATTAAATTTGGAATTTAAGTCGTAAAGGTTCGTAAATAAAGTGTGACATTTAATTTGGAATTAAATAGTGAATTAGAATTGAATGCATATTAAATTGGATTTAATGATGTAGTTTAATTTAATTCAAGAATTCGTACTTTAAGTACTTATTCGCAAAAACGAGTTTGACTCGAGAAAAATCAAATCGTTGTTTGAACATTGGATGATCATTAATTATCAGATTAATTAATTTGATTAGATTGATTGATAACATGCTTGTGTGAATACATGGTTGCGATGCATGAATAATTTATATCGGATGGATATTAGATGGGTGGGGCAATTTTAGAAATTGTTGTAATAAATTTGATTTATTAATTGGACCTGCGTGTCCAGCCTTATCACCTCCTTTTTCTTTGTATTCTTTTCTCACATATTCCCCTCAATGTAAATGAGGTTTCTTTAGAAGTGTAGTGTAACGGGTATAAGAAATATTTGTGCTAGCGTGAGAGATAAAGGGAGAGATTTGATATAGGATCAATTGTGTAAAGTATCCATCCGCATATCATTATTATTTTATCATATGCGCTTTATTATGTGTTTAGAATGCATGTTTAAGGGTGTATGATGATGAGACCTTAACAAAGATAATAAATTGGTTGCCAATTTGCACTCGAAAAACCCTCGTTCAATATTAAGCGTTTTTCCTTCCATTGAGTGATTCTCACTCAAGATCCGAGACGGCATTGGTTTGTTGGCCAAAGTCAAGGCCTTTGTCTGTCGATGATGTGTTTGAATCACGAAGGCTTTGTTCCATGTCAGTGTCTTGTCCAAGTTGTGGTTTGTTGGCCAAAATCAAGACCACTTCTTGTCCATCGACATTGATTACGAAGCTTTCCATGGTCAATGGGTCGCGCTTGACTGGGATCACTAAATTTGTTGTGCCAAAGCCAAGGCTTAGTTGTTTCAGAGGAAAAAGGTTAGGTAATACATTGGATGTATTGGCATATATAAGATATATGTTTCGGACTTGGATGTCCCCCTACCGGATCTAGGAATGGATTGGATCCAATCGATCTTAGAGATCTACCTAGTTAATTGTCATACAATTTGTTGGCCAAAGTCAAGATTGTGTGATATTTAACGGATCCTAGCCCACTAGGAAACGCGGTTTCCCGAGTACTCGACGGAGGGTTAGAGGCTCGCCGAAAAATAGTGGGAGGCAAGAATTGAATTCGCAATATTCGTTCAATTACTCGCCATACGTGCTCAAACAAATATCAATTCGTCATATAAATTAAATGTTAATTGGACTAATATTTAAATGTTGTTTTAATAAATAGTTGGACTATATTCAAACTATTCAATTATAGTTGATTTTATAATTGGATTATAGTAATCAATATAATTGATTTTAATCTATTAAATTATAGTTGATTAAATAGTTGGACTATTGTAATCATTATAATAAATAGTACCAAAATCGTTGATTAAATAGTTGGACTATTAAAATCAAGATATAATTGAAAGATTGGCATTTAAAACAGAATCCTAGGGAAAAAGTATTTAAATGGCTTAATTTTCAATTGGGAATAAAATTTCAGGATGGTCCTGGAAAAATAATAGTTATTTTATTTGATAAAAAATATATTAAGCCTAAACCCGGAGTTAAGCAAATAGTCGAGCATAATCTTTGGAAGATTTATTTGATAAAAATAGATTTATTTGATAAAATAATAAGTTATTTTATTTGATAAAAT
This sequence comes from Zanthoxylum bungeanum, assembly GCA_019454045.1. Lineage (NCBI taxonomy): Eukaryota > Viridiplantae > Streptophyta > Magnoliopsida > Sapindales > Rutaceae > Zanthoxylum > Zanthoxylum bungeanum. Next base: position 68,140 of record SKCR01044300.1, read on the forward strand.
AATATATATAAGCCTAAACACGTAGTAAGTGTTAGTGTTCCTAGAACAAGCCAAGGATCTAATAAGCATGAAAACATGTTAATAAATTCAAAATAAGTTGCGGAATTACTTACATTTAATGGATTTGAGCTTTTAAAATTTTGAGAAGAAGATCCAAGATCCAAGATGCTTCCTTTGTTGATTCCAAGCTTTGAGTTGAAGATCTCCAAGATCCTTCCTTTGTTGATTCCAAGCTTTTGAAGTTGTTTACCTATCACCTTAGTTGATTCCATGAAGTGCTAGCTCCTTTGAAATTGCAACAAAATCAAAGAGAGTGAGACTAGAGGTTCACGCCCATTTGCTTGATGAAGCTCACGCCCATTTGCTTGATTTTGGGTTTTTCATGTGTTTCAAGTGTTGTATTACCCTTGTGAAGGAGAGAGAGGGCTAGGTTTTGTTAAAGGGTATTTACCCTTTTCACCAAAACCATGTAGTTGAGGTAATTTGGTTTCACCTAACCAATAGTTGGAAAGTAAGTGGTTTTGGCATAAATGCCAACCACTTTCCAACCACCACTTCACATGTGTGACATGTGTGAAGTGGCCCCCACCATTTTGAACTCAAAATTCAAAATGTCTCTACGAACATTTGCCGCGGCTCGGATCCGTTTAATCCGATTAAACAAACTTTCGTCGTTAAATAATTAAATCTAATTTAATTAAATAACGATGCCTCGCAAATAATATTACGAACGTCGTTTACGAATTAATTCTAAATTAATTCGTTCGTTTGTATTAAAGTCCGACTTTAATTTCGTAATGAAATCCAATTCATATTAATATATCCATATATTAATTTTAGCCCATACGAATAAATAAATAGAAAAATCAAATTTAACTATTAAATTTATTTTACCGATTAATTCTAAATTAATCGCGTTCTCTCTCTTCCGAACATTTAATTAATCCCAGATTAAATAATACCTCAATTAATCCCATATTAATTTTCTCTCTCTTAATTAATCCCAGATTAATTCTAATTTAAATCAACTGTCATCGGTGAATCTTTGGGAAGCGACCCAAGAGATCTCTGGATATGTTGGCAGTAAATACGGTCATCGGATTATCCGAATACGTCCGTACCTCGTACCACGTGCTTACCGATTTACAAGACATGGTTGGCTTCTAGCAAAGCATCGTGCCTACCCAATTCTCCAGAAATATTCTTACTGGAATATATAATCTATGTCAGGCGTAGTATACGTAGTATTGCGTATTGCGATCCAGTATCGAATGTCACGTGCTAGGCCTGGGGCTGGAATGTGTCTGCCCCGTACGAAGCACATGTCGGATGTCTGGTAACTAGTCTCTATTATCGGATATACATGACCTAGTCAAAATATCTCGATGACTGCAGTACTTAAGAGCACTAGTACCGTATCCTACGTGACATCATCTCCACTATGACTGGAGTGATACTTCCATCTTGACATCACACCCAATACACTACGATTCTCAATATACCTAGCAGAGGCGTACACATAACCGTTTAAAGCCCTGGACGACCAAAACTAAAGCATACCGATTGTCGCAAGTATTAGCGGTGCAAGTCTCAGGTTAAGACCAAATACACCTACCCTGATTTCGGACTTCCATAGACACATAGTCATATTACCAATGGAATTCCGAGGGGTCTATCCAGAGCGAAGCTGTTTTCCGTACCATCGGTAAAACACAACCTCCTATTACACTTGCATGAGTATCCTATACCCAAATATATGAGACTATGCCGTTATGATCTCACATAACACGCACAAGTGTAATACTAGTCTATTCCACATTATCGATGTCCAGTCTCGATAATACTACGACTAGGGATATTTAATGATTAATCCTTCGTGGACTGATACTGTCTCATATCATCTCAATCCAGGAACTAATCATATGGACCTCCTATCATTTATACATCCAAGTGATCTAATCACAAATGATAAGAGTGCAATCTCTTTTCACATAGTTAATTTGTACAACAACACCATGATCTGTACAAATAGTGACGCTATGGGTCATAATTGTCCAACAATCTCCCACTTGGCTATAGCCAGTCACTCGAGTGTGTTACACTCGAACTATGTACGGTTTGCTCAAACTGCTGAGGAAAGGCTTTCGTCAGCGGATTTGTATGATTATCGTCTGATACAATTTATTTGATCATCACATCGTTACGATGTATGATCCGAACGAATCAGATGAATAGTCGAAGTATATATCTGGATCGTTGATGAGACCATTAATTCTTTAGTTTGTGCTGTAGCCTAGCTCAGCTGCTAACAGAACTATATCTAATCTAATCAGATTTGTTAATGACCCAGATGGCTTCTATTGCTGCCTCAGCTGCAGCAATAACCCGCATTTGTTGTTTACTCGGTAACAGTATCTTGCTTGGAAGATTTCCAGCTCACTGTTCCGTTATTCAAATTGTATAGTACCGTTATTTTATCGGTTAGGAAACTTGCATCAGTGATCCAAGTCACTTCAAGTTCTCCTTCTCTATATTTTAAGACATCATGCTTAGTTCTCTAATATACTAAGTATGTTCTTAACATCAATCCAGTGACTATCACTAGGATTGGCCTGTTTGTGACTCCATATGCTCAAAGCGTATGCGACACCAGGTCACGTACATTTTCCAATGTACTAGTTCTCGGAGAGTCTTAACAACTTCAAATCTATCCCAATAGATCTTTATTCCTAGAATAAAGGTTGTTTCTCCCAAGAATTCTATGGAGAATTTTCATGAAAGCCAAGCTTTCACCAATTATAATATGGGAATATAATTTTCCAAGAAATGACATATCATTATCATAAGGACATTTATTATCAGTGCGCTCCCACTAACCTCTTTATATACACAAGAATCATTTCGTTTTGAATTAAATCATACACCATTATGATTACATCAAAACGTTAGTTCCAAGAACGTAATGCTTACTTCAATCCCTCTATGGATCGAATAACCCGCAAACCTTGTTTGCTAGTTTTGGTACGACAAAACCGCCAGGATGTTGTAAACATCCTCCAAAAGGTTTCCTTTTCAGGAAAGCGATTTTTTGGTTCAGCTGCCATATTTCATAAATGAAACATGCAGCATAAGCAAGCATTATCCAAATGGATTTAACGTGGCAACAGGTAAAAGATTTCGTTTTAATCAACACAATGTTGATTATGATATATTTTGCTACAAGCCTAGCTTAGTATGTTGGTATGCTGTCATCCACGTATGTCTTCCTTGAAGACTTATATAGTACCAATAGGCACAATGCCTTGCGGTACAACAACTAGTGTCTAAACATAGTTGTTATACATGGAATCCATTTCGGACTAATGGCACTTTGCCATAATAGGGAGTCGATACCTTGTATCACTTCCTCATATGTAGTCAGTTCGTCTTCCTCAATAAGATTGACATCTTTATGAGGTGAGATCAGAAACCCATACCTCCCAGGTTGTTTTCTGACTCTCTCCGACTAAAGCGGTTCTTGTGTATTCGAAGATTGTGGTACAGTTTCATCCTTGATGAACTGTTTGTGTTCCATTAAGGACTTACCACTGCATATCGGTATTCCTCTTAGGAAAACCGCATGGTGAGCAACAATTATATTGTTCTCAAGTGAGTTGTATAAGTAATATACTTTGGCTTCCCTAGGATAACCTACAATTGGCACTTATCCAATTTGGGTTCTAGTTTGGTATCATCCAAACATATGCCCATCATCCCAAATCTTCAGGAGTGAGAAAACATGGTTTCTTTCCTGTTCATATCTAATATGAAATATGTCAAACAGATTTTCATGGAACCTTATTCAAAATAAGTATTGCGTTGTTAAATGATTATCCTTTGAAGGAAAATGGTAGCTCAGAGCGACTCATGATTAACCTTATCATGTCCAACAAAATTTGGTTTCTCCGTTCGGACACACCGTCAAATTGACGTATTCCAGGAGGAGTCCTCATTGAAAGAATACTATACTCTTTCAAGTATATGAGAAACTTATTGCTGAAGTATTTTTCATCATGGTCAAACCATTATGTTTTAAAACTTTAGCCGATCTGTTCGTCTATTTCGTGTCGAAACTCCAAAAGTTTCCGATTTGTGTTCTTCAAAAGAAACACAACCATAACGCGATGCCACATCCGTAAAGGTCACGAAATATTCATATCCACCTCTAGCCTAGCTAGACATGGGCCCACTTACGTCACTATGAACAAGGGCTAATAGATCGGTGGAATTTACACTTTTACCAAGTAAAAGTGTTTTAGGTACTTTACCTAATAAACTAGATTCGTAGACATCATTCAATCAAATCCGTCCTAGTATCCACTATTCAAAAGTGTGGATATACGAGTCTTGTTTAATGTGTCCCAGACAGCACTGCCATAAATAAGTCTCATCTGATCAAATCAGTTTGAGCTACTTGTTTGTCATGTTATATGTTTGAGATTTATTTATATTCAAAATATAAATACTGTTATTCACATCTAATGTGTTTATCTCAACATCATCTTTATATAATAAAACACTTTAGTGTTCTAGAATATAAAGGCACACTCGCAACGAGTTATACTCGATATAGAGATAATATTTCTAGTCAAACTAGTTATATTATAACAGTTTCCTAATTTAAGTACACACCCAAAGGGTAGTTCCTAAACTTAGGTATCTGCGGTTGAAACAGCGACTGTCATCCCGTTTCTGATTCGCAGATTAATCTCAACTGAAGTCAGTATCCTGCTCACGTCAGATTCTGCACATCAATGCATATTTATGTATCACACTAAGTATCTAAAATCCAATTTTAATACTAGTGGTGAACATATTTATGACAAACATATTTGAAGTCAGAACCTTGTCCTGTCTTCTATTCCTTCATGTCTGCTTTGTCCATACGGCAGTCATGCTTCAATGACCCCGTTTGCCACAAGTTAGGCAGACATCTTGGGATATGTCATTTATCTTCCTAGAAGATTATAATGATTTTGCCTTTGCCCTTTTCATATTCCAGAAGTCTTTGGCCAATCCTTGGCCTTCTAGAATATCGAAGTAGGGTGCGCCTTGCGCTTCTTGCCTTATTGCAAACTTTGACTTTGGTCTCCTTGAGAATAGTCATTAACTCTCCAAGAGTTGTTTATTGCAATTCATTACTTCTAAGATCTAAGAATAGATCTATGAAGATCCTTCAATTTCATTTTCATACTTTAAGGATCTAATCCTTACTTCTGATTAAGAAATTAAGGAGTCATTATGGCAAGCATAATGGATTAAGCATTAAAGTTATCATCACATGAATCTTCCAAAGATCATGCTCTACTATTTGCTTAACTCTGGGCTTAGGCCTAAGATGTTATTTTATCAAATAAAGTAACTTCTTAGTTTCAGGACTATCCTGAAATTTATTCCCAATTTGAAAATTAAAGTCGTTTAAACACATTTTCCCTAGGATAATGTCTTAAACATTAATCTTTCATTTTAATATTGATTCTAATAGTCCAACTATTTAATCAACGATTTCAGGTACAATTTAATGTAATGATTACTATAGTCTAACTATATAACTTATTACAATTTTATTAGTTAAAATCAAATATATATTGATTACTATAATCCAATTATATAATCATTATACATGATTAGTAAAATCCAATATATTGATTACTATAATCCAATTATATAATCAAATATAAATGAGAGGTAAAATTAAAATATATTGATTACTATAATCCAATTATATAATCAACTATAAATGAAGTACGTTTGAATACAGTCCAATTGTTTAATTAAAACAACAATAAATATTAGTCCAACTAATATATAATTTATTTGACGAATGATATTTGATTGAGCGCGTATGGCAAGTAACTAAACGAATATTGCAAATCTAATACTTGCCTCCCATTATTTTCTGCGAGCCTCTAACCCTCTGTCGAGTACTCGGGAAACCTGGTTTCCTAGTGGGCTAGAATCCCGTTAAATAACACACAATCTTGACTTTGGCCAACAAATTGTATGATACTTAACTAGGTAGATCTCTAAGATCAATTGGATCTCATCCAATTCCTAGATCCAGTAGGTGGACATCCAAGTCCGAAACATATATCTTATATATGCCAATATATCAAATATATTACCTAACCTTTTTCCTCTGAATCAACTAAGCCTTGGCTTTGGCACAACAAACTTAATGATCCCAGTTAAGCGGAACCCATTGACATGGAAAGCTTCGTAATCAATGTCGATGGACAAGAAGTGATCTTGACTTTGGCCAACAAATCACGACTTGGACAAGACACCGATATGGAACAAAACTCTCATGATTCAAACACATCCGCAATTGACAAAGGTCTTGACTTTGGCCAACAAACCAATGCCAACTTTGGATCTTGAGTAAGAATCACTCAACGGAAGGAAAACGCTTAATATGTTGTGAGGGTTTTTCGCGTGCAAATTGGCAACCAATTTATTATCTTTGTTAAGGTCTCATCATCATACACCCTTAAACATGCATTCTAAATACATAATAAAGCGCGTATAAATAAATTAATAATGATATACGGATGGATATGTCGCAAATTGTTCCTAGAACAAATCACTCCATTTACTTTCCCCGGCTAGAACTATTCTAACTTCTACCCAATTACAAAATACAATAAAGAAACCTCATTTACATTGAGGGGAATAGGTGAGAAGAGAAATACAATGAGAGAGGAGATAAAAGGCTGGACACGTAGGTCCAATTTAATAAATTCTAAACTTATTACAACAATTTCCAAAACTGTCTTTGCCCTTCTAATATCCATCCGATATACATTATTCATGCAATACATTCATGTATTCATACAAATCATGTTATTCAATCAATCTAATCCAATTAATCAATCTTTGAATTAATGACCATACAATGTTCATACAACGATTTGATTTGCTTGAGTCAAACTCGTTTAAGAATAAATACTCAAAGTAAGTATTCTTGAATTATATTGAACTACAACTTTAAATCCAATTTATTTATATTCAATACTAATTCCAAATTTAATTCCAAATTAAATATTTACACTTACTTATAAGCCTTAAAGACTTGGATTCCAAATCCAATCTTAATGGGTCTCAAAGGCCCAATAACATCCAATGTCATTTCAATTAAAGTCCAATGGGCTTTTAATTAATTCTTAAGGAATGAGCTTTGGCCATAATGGATAAAACCCAAAATGCCAAGGCCCAATAGGAATCACCATATTGCCTACAAATTAATTTAGGCCCAATTTGGTTTCACACTAAACCAAGTAGTTGGAAAGTAAGTGGTTTTGGCATAAATGCCAACCACTTTCCAACCACCACTTCACATGTGTGACATGTGTGAAGTGGCCCAATCATTTTGAATTCAAAATTCAAAATGTCTCTATGAACATTTGTCGCGGCTATGATCCGTTTAATCCGATTAAACGAACTTTCGTCGTTAAATAATTAAATCTAATTTAATTAAATAACGATTCCTCGCAAATATATTACGAACGTCGTTTACGAATTAATTCTAAATTAATTCGTTCGTTTGTATTAAAGTCCGACTTTAATTTCGTAATGAAATCCAATTCATATTAATATATCCAATATATTAATTTTAGCCCATACGAATAAATAAAATAGAAAAATCAAATTTAACTATTAAATTTATTTTACCGATTAATTCCAATTTATCGTGTTCTCTCTCTTCCGAACACATTTAATCCCAGATTAAATAATACCTCAATTAATCCCAGATTAATTTTCTCTCTCTTAATTAATCCCAGATGAATTCTAATTTAAATCAACTGTCATCGGTGAATCTTTAGGAAGCGACCCAAGAAATCCCTGGATATGTTGGCAGTAAATACGGTCATCGGATTATCTGAATACGTGCGTACCTCGTACCACGTGCTTACCGATTTACAAGACATGGTTGGCTTCTAGCAAAGCACCGTGCCTACCCAATTCTCCAAAAATATTCTTACTGGAATATATAATCTATGTCAGGCGTAGTATACGTAGTATTGCATATTGCGATCCAGTATCGAATGTCACGTGCTAGGCCTGGGGCTGGAATGTGTCTGCCCCGTACGAAGCACATGTCGGATGTCTGGTAACTAGTCTCTATTATCGGATATACATGACCTAGTCAAAATATCTCGATGACTGCAGTACTTAAGAGCACTAGTACCGTATCCTACGTGACATCATCTCCACTATGACTGGAGTGATACTTCCGTCTTGACATCACACCCAATACACTACGATTCTCAATATACCTAGCAGAGGCGTACACAGAACCGGTTAAAGCCATGGACGACCAAAACTAAAGCATACCGATTGTCGCAAGTATTAGCGGTGCAAGTCTCAAGTTAAGACCAAATACACCTACCCTGATTTCGGACTTCCATAGACACATAGTCATACTACCAATGGAATTCCGAGGGGTCTATCCAGAGCGAAGCTGTTTTCCGTACCATCGGTAAAACACAACCTCCTATTACACTTGCATGAGTATCCTATACCCAAATATATGAGAACTATGCCGTTATGATCTCACATAACACGCACAAGTGTAATACTAGTCTATTCTGCATTATCGATGTCCAGTCTCGATAATACTACGACTAGGGATATTTAATGATTAATCCTTCGTGGACTGATACTGTCTCATATCATCTCAATTCAGGAACTAATCATATGGACCTCCTATCATTTATACATCCAGGTGATCTAATCACAAATGATAAGAGTGCAATCTCTTTGTCACATAGTTAATTTGTACAACAACACCATGACCTGTACAAATAGTGACGTTATGGGTCATAATTGTCCAACAGTAAGACCGTAATGGAAAATATTAAAGCAATCTATTTCTTAAATACTTGAAAGAGTAAAGTATTCTTTCAAATGAGGACTCCTCCAGGAACACGTCAATTTGACGGTGTGTCCGAAAGGATAAACCGAATTTTGTTGGACATGATAAGGTTAATCATGAGTCGATCTGAGCTACCATTTCCTTCAACGGATAAGCTTTAAACAGTGCAGAACTTATTTTGAATAAGGTTCCATAAAATATGTTTGACAGATTTCATATTAGATATGAACGGGAAAGAAACCGGTTTCTCATTCCTGATAATTTGGGTATACTAGGCATATGTTTGGATGATACCAAACTAAAACCCAAATTGGATAAGTGCCAATTGTAGGTTATCCTAGGGATACCATAAGTATAGTACTTATACATCTCACTAGAGAAAAATTAGAGTGTTGCTCACCATGCGGTTTTCCTAAGAGGAATACCGATATGCAGTGGTAAGTGGGAGGATAGTAAAACTCGATGAAAATCAGAGTAATACTATTCCAGGCATCGAATCCTAATGGAACACTTATAGTTCATCAATGATGAAACTATACCATAATCTTCGTATACACAAGAACCACGTATGTCGGAAAGAGTCAGAAAACAACATGGGGTATGGGTTTCTGATCTCACCTTATAAAGATGTTAATCTTTTGAGGTATACCAACTGACTACGTATGAGAAAGTGATACAAGGTATCGACTCCCTATTATGACATAGTGTCATGAGTCCGAAATGGATTCCATGTATATCAACTTTGTTTGGATACTAGTTGATGTACCGCAAGGCATTGTGCCTATTGGTACTTTATAAGTCTTCGAGGAAGACGTACATGGATGGCAACATACCAACGTACTAAGCTAGGCTTGTAACGGAAAGGTATCGTTATCAACATTGTGTCGATTACGATTCAACCTTTTACATGTTGCCACGGTAAATCCATTTGGATAATGCTTGCTAAAGCTGCATGTTTCATGTATGAAATGTGTCAGCTGAATGGCAAAATCGGTTTCCTGAAAAGGAAACCTTTCGGAGGATGTTTACAACATCCTGACGATTTTGTCGTACCAAAACTATCAAAAAAGGTTTGCGAGTTATTCGATCCACGTTTAGATTGAAGCAAGCATTAGGTTCTTGGAATTATCGTTTTGATGTAATCATAATAGTTTATGATTTAATTCAAAATGAAAATGATTCTTGTGTATATAAGAGGGTTAGTGGGAGCGCACTGACAGTGGATGTCCTACAATAATGATAATACGTCATTTCTTGGAAATGATATTCCCATAATACAATCGGCGAAAGCTTGGCTTTCGAGAAAACTCTCAGAGAACTCATACATTGAAAAATGTACGCGACTTGGTGTCTCATACGCTTTGAGCATATGGATTCACAATCAGGCCAATCCAAGTGACAGTCACTGGATTGATGTTAAGAACATCCGTTAGTATCTTAGAGAACTAAGGATGTTGTCTTAATCTGTGGAGAAGGAGAACTTGAAGTGACTGCGATCTATGTAGCAAGTTTCCTAAACCGATAAAGACGACTAAAAGTCGTAAACGGTACTATACAGTTTGAATAACGGTATAGTGAGCTGGAAATCTTCCAAGTAAGATATTGTTACTGAATAAACAATAAATGCGGGTTATTGCTGCAGCTGAAGAGGCAATAGAAGCCATTTGGGTCGATAATAAATCTAATTAGATTAGATATAATTCTGTTAGCGGCTGAGCTAGGCTTGAGCACAGGCTAAAGAATTAATGGTCTCATCAACGATCCAGATACACGCTTCGACTATTCATCTGATTCGTTCGGATCATACATCGTGGCGATGTGATGATCGAATAAATCGCATCAGACGATAATCATATAAATCCGCTGACGAAAGTATTTCTCAGCAGTTTGAGCCAACCATACATAGTTCGGGCGTCAAGCACTCGAGTGACTGGTTATAGGCCAAGTGGGATATTGTTGGATAATTATGACCCATAGCGTCACTATTTGTACAGATCACGGTGTTGTTGTACAAATTAACTATGTGACAAAGGAGATTGCACTATTATCATTTGTGATTGGATCACCTAGATGTATAAATGATTAGAGGTCCTTTTGATTTGTACCTGGATGGAGAATGATATGAGACAATATCAGTCCATGCAGGATAAATCATTAAACATCCCTAGTTAGAGCATTATCGAGATTAGACATCGATGAATGCGTAAAAGACTAGTATTACACTTGTGTGTGTTTTAAGGGCACAACGACATAGTTCTCATATATTTGGGTATAGGATACTCATGCAAGTGTAATAGGAGGTTGTGTTTCACCGATGGTATGGGAAACAGCTTCGCTCTAGAAAAGACCCCCTCGGAATTCCATTGGTAGTATGACTATGTGTCTATGGAAATCCGAAATCAGGGTAGGTGTATTTGGTCTTAACCTGAGACTTGCACCGCTCATACTTGTGACAATCAATATACTTTGGTTGAGGTCGTTCAGGGCTTTAACAGGTTCTGTGTACGCCGATGCTGGGTATATTGAGAATCGTAGTGTATTGGGTGTGATGTCAAGACGGAAGTGTCACTCCAGTCATATGGAGTTGATGATCGAACAGGGATACAGAATCGGCTCTCTATATAAGGTTGCAACTGTCGGGATAATATGACTTGGTCATGATTATCCGATATTAAAGAGACTAGTTGCTCGTAATCTGATATATGCTTGGTACGGGGCAGACACTGTACCAGCCTCAGGCCTTGCATGTGATCATCCGATACTGGACAGAAATATGCAATACTACGTATACTACGCCTGATACAGATCCTTTATTCCTGTAAGGATATTTCCGGAGAATTGGGTAGGCATGGCGCTTTGCTAGAGGCCAACCTTGTCTTGTAATTCGGTATAAACGTAGTACGAGGTACTTACGTGTTCGGATAGTCCGACGACCGAATTTACTGCCAACATATCCGGGGATCTCATGGGTCGCTTCCCAAAGATTCACCGATGACGTATGACTCGCACTCTTAATTAATCTGGGATTAATAAGATGAGAGAGAAAATTAATCTGGGATTAAATGCGGAGATATTTTATCTGGGATAAAATATCATTTAAAGAGAGATAACGATTAATTTGGAATTAATCGATAAATTAATATATTTGATATATTAAACGAAATTGGATTTCGACGCGGAATTAAAATTAGATTTTAATTCGGGCTAGCGAATTAATTTAGAATTAATTCGTTAGCGACGTGAATAGTGATTTCACTAGGCGTAATCATTTAATTACGACGCAACGGAAAATTTGTTAATTTGGAATTAGCGAACCGAGCCCGAGATTATTTGTGATCGCGTTCGCATTTCGAATTCGAGTGCGGCACACAAGTCAAATCAAGCGTCAAATCGCTAGTCGCATCTAGCGTCACATCAAGCGTCAAATCATGTCACTTTGAGTGATATGACAAGTGATTGATTGATTGATGTGATTGAGTTATGTGGTGGTTGTTGGCATTAAAAGTTTGACTTTTTATTAGCCAAATTTTTGGTATATGATTTAATAAAATCAAATACAAAATGAGACAACACTTTTACTTTTCTCTCTCTCCATTCTCCTTCTCTCTCACGCCCTTGGAGGGCTGCATTCTTCTGTTTTGTGAGGCAGTGAACTGCCGAATGATGGAAAGAAAAAGGGGAGCAAGAGTTGGATTTTGTGGCAAACATCGCAAGTGCTAGCACACTACGAGACATGCGAAGTCTATAGGGAAGCCCACCCATGAGCCGGGAACCATTCGACGAAGCTTGGAGCTCGACGAAAGACATCAATGGACGCCAAAATAGTGAAGAAATTCACTGCCACTGCCGCAGTCCATGAAGGCAGAATCTGAGTTTTTGTTGCCTCCGCGTCGCTCAACCGATCGATGTAAGTATTCCGCGACTTCTCGAATGTATTCACACATGTTCATGCTTGATTTATGATCCTTGGGACCTTAGAATTTCCAACATGACCTCCAAAATGCAGTAAACAACATGACACATATGATGCACTCGGATGAATAGATGACAGGCTAAAAGGCGCGGCAAAGCATCGTGGTAAAGGATTTTAACCCCTCGACATAGAGGACCTTTAAACGCGTTCGAATGGAAATGAAACAGAATGCTCACGTTCGTATGGCATTCGGAAACGCGTTCGAACGGAATGAGACCTGATGCATGATAAGGCAAAATGCATGCGCGTTCGAGTTACGTTCATAATCACGTTCAAATGAACTGGGACAGAAAACATGCGTTGGTGCGACGTTCTGAAACGCGTTCGAACGGGGTTACAGTAGTGACCTCCAAAATGCAATAAACAACATGACACATATGATGCCCTCGGATGAATAGATGACACCTAATAAATAATAACGGGCTAAAAGGCGCGGCAAAGCATCGTGGTAAAGGATTTTAACCCCTCGACATAGAGGACCTTTAATCCAACTTACTAAGCCTGTGCGCTAATGACATAATGCATATAAAGAATAAAGACAACAATATCGAACTTTGTATACCCGATTGAACACGTCTCACATTCAACCGAACATACGTCATCCGGCGCGGTGAAGCATCGTGGTAAAGGATTTTAACCCCTCGAAATGGAGGACCTTTAATCCGACTTACTAAGTCCATGCGCTAAAAACATAATGCATATAAAAATAAAGACAACAATATTGGACTTTGTATACCCGATTGAACACATCTTACATTCAACCGAATATACGTCATCCGGCGCGGCGAAGCATCGTGGTAAAGGATTTTAACCCCTCGAAATGGAGGACCTTTAATCCAACTTACTAAGCCGATGCGCATCACATTATTACATAGATAAATAACATGCACAAATTAAATAACGATAATAAACAAATCAAGATAACATGAAATAAAATATGTGCTGTATACTCAAGTGGTACGTGGAGTTGTATCCCGAGTACAGATCATACTACCGTCCATTCGGAATCGGCTATGAAATTTATGTCCGGGTTTCCATCATATATACCACAAGAGGCGACACATTTTCCATTTTATTCAAATCACAACATGCATCCATAAACGACTCTCATACGAAATAAATGACTAAAGCAATTAAAAGATGAATAAAAAATAAATACAAAAAGTACCCTCAGGTCTAACCTTTTATCTCGACTCTCGGAAGTACCATACATGGTCGTCGGAAGGGTGGATGCTCCGCAACTCATCCGGTTCACTGGTTCAACGTCTTCTCTCGCTGTTTCGTTGCTCAAGCTACCATTTTCACTCTGTTTCGCTGTTGTTTTGCTGCTGTCTTACTGCTGATTTTTGGTCACTGTGTTTGCTGTATTTAGGCTACTGTTCTTGGTGTATTTAGGCTGCTGTTTAGGTGTTATTTGGGCTGCTGTTTGGGTGTGATTTTTGGTGGTGTTATGGTGTGGTTTTGGGGCTGTTTCGGTGAGGTAAATGGGCTGTTTTGGTGAGGTAAAGGGGCTGTTCAGGATGTGTTTTGGTCACGGCAATGTGGGTTCTTTGGTTTTTGATTTTAGGTTATTGAGAGTGAGGGAGGATGAGAGAATTCTTTATTGCTTATAGCTTTTTTTATGTGTGAATGCTAGGAGTTTTTTTTTGTGTGAATGAGCTAGCGGAGGTGAGGGTTGGTTTTGGTTTCTTTTATAGACAAAGGCTAGGGCTTCTCCTTGTTTGAAAAGGAAGAAATCAATTAGTGTCTCACAAGGAAAGTTTAATATTTGATTGGGGGACATGTCTTGGCTAGATTAGGAATATGATATATTTAATTTGTTTTGTTTATGCATGAGATTATTTTAATTTTGGTATATGATTTTTAGATTTTATTTAATTCCCCATGTGTTAAATATGCATTTTATTAATTTGGATGTGTTTTATAGGCTTTGGTGGGCTAATTGGGCTTGGGTGTGAGGCTAGCAGCAAAACCAGAAATACCAACACCGTTCGAACGCTGATTCGAACGCTACACGAACGCCCGCAATCTGCTTGACGTTCGAACGTGGTCTAGAACGCAGCACGAACGAAAACAGTGAACTTGTGAAATGAATACGATGATATACTTATTCTGAATTTCCCCTTCCGACGTCCGTTTCTCGTGACTTTCGCGACTTAAAAGGTAGTGCCTCCAAATGAGACTCATCATAGGGACTTACATGCAAAAATACAGTGCCTACAGTCGCCCCATCTTTGATGGGACTTGTGTAATGTGTAACAGTGACAATCTTATCAAAGTTATGCAATGTATTTTCACTTACCTGGCTCGCCAGCTGCCACCTGACTTGCCTGCTGCTTCAAACTGACTTGATCTGGTGGTCCATTTCCGAACTGTGCTCCATTTTCGGCATCTGTTGTGTGTGCTCCATTTTGGAGCACCATTTTCGGCATCTGTTGTGTGTGCTCCATTTTAGAACGCCATTTCCGGCATCTATTGTGTGTGCTCCATTTTAGAGCGCCATTTTCGGCATCCATTTTCGGCATCTGTTGTGTGTGCTCCATTTTGGAGTGCCATTTTCGGCATCTGTTGTGTGTGCTCCATTTTGGAACGTCATTTCCGGCATCTGTTGTGTGTGCTCCATTTTGGAGCGCCATTTTCGGCATCTGTTGTGTGTGCTCCATTTTGGAGTGCCATTTTCGGCATCCATTTTCGGCATCTGTTACTTGATGAGAGGTGGCTCATTTTTGAATCATTACTTGATGAGATGGTCTTTACTGCTACAATCCTGTGAACAAAATAAAAATTGTATGTATGTGATATGTATGCATGTATGCATGGATGCATGATGCTGATGTGGGCCTCGCCCCCAAACCGATACTGATGCGGGCCTCGCCTCTAAACTGACACTGACGTGGGCCTCACCCCCCCCCCAAACTGATACTGTTATGGGCCTCGCCCCCAAACTGATGCGGATGTGGGCCTCGCCCCTAAACTGATACTTCTATGGGCCTCGACCCTTGGGACTCATCCCCAAACTGATACTGATGTGGGCCTCGTCCCTGGGACTCATCCCCAAACTGATGTTGATGCGGGCCTCGAACCCAAACTGATGCGGATGTGGGCCTCGCCCCTAAACTGATACTGTTGTGGGCCTCGACCCTCGGGACTCATCCCTAAACTGATATTGATGTGGGCCTCGGCCCTGGGACTCATCCCCAAATTGATGTTGATGCGGGCCTCGACCCTCAAACAGATACTGATATGGGCCTCGCCCCTAAAATGATACTGTTATGGGCCTCGACCATCGGGACTCATCCCCAAACTGATACTGATGTGGGCCTCGGCCTTGGGACTCATCCCCAAACTGATGCTGATGCGGGCCTCGACCCCCAAACAGATACTGATATGGGCCTCGCCCCCAGACTGATACTGATATGGGCCTCGCCCCAAACTGATACTAATATGGGCCTCAGCCCCAGACTGATACTGATATGGGCCTCCCCAATCTGATACTGATGTGGGCCTTGCCCCCAGACTGATACTGATATGGGTCTCGCCCTAAACTGATATTGATGTGGGCGTCGTCCCCAGACTGATACTGATATAGGCCTCGCCCCAAACTGATACTGATATGGGCCTCGCCCCCAAATTGATACTAATACGGGCCTCAACCCTGGGACTTGTCCCCAAACCGCTGATGTCATATTGATGCTTCTGATTGGCTTTCATTTGCCGCTTTCTCTGTTTCTTCTTCAAAACTTGTGAACACAAAACACAAAAGGGAATGCAAAATATGTTACGTGTATGCATGCGTGAATGAGTTTTCCATCCAGTTGGGTTAGGTCTTCCGCCAATTCCCTTGATGACCATTCTTCTCTTCCTTAGGGAAAGTACTGTTTTCAATCTACCCACATTGATCGGCTTGGTGAACTCATTTCCTTCCAAGTCTGACAGTCTCACTTCCCCATTTCCCAATTTCTGAATCGATATCATGTCATTTCTGCTAGCTTCTTTCGGGAATTCCCCGTGTTCTAAACATCGCTGAGTATCATAGTACCAGTGTTGAATGCTTTTACCGAATATACTCATGTTGCAGGTTGAAAGGAAGAGCCTCAGGCAAGTAAGTGAAATGAACATCTTTATTATCGTTAAGAAATTGTTCGAACAAGTAGATAAACTCAATGTCTTTGAAAATACAAGATCAAATAAACTAGGGGGAACAGCTTCATCATTTGCAGCATTGCCTTCTTCCTCGGCCTATGGTTCTCTACTGCTGTCATCCCATATCCCCATGAAAGAAGCTGAGTGGTTGAGAGCTTGGAGGACGAAGCTTTCGGGTAGGCCGGAGTTGATCATATAGGTGGGTGGGGGAACGAAGTGGTAGTTTGGTAGAGGATTCTGGTGTGTGTTGGGTTGTTCTTTCTCAGGATCGGGTATTTTATGGGCATCAATGAGGTTTTGGATTTCATGCCTAAGGCGGGTGCAGCTGTCAGTTTCATGGCCTCTCCTCTGATGGAAGTGACAATACAGACTTAGGTCAAGGTTGGGTGGTATAGGATCTGGAAGTGGTTTAGGCTCTAAGGGTTTTAGGAGTCCTTGTGCCTTCAGCTTCTCAAGCACCTTAGATAAAGGCTTCCCAAGGTTAGAGAAATGCCGGTTCCTGATGGCAGCAACCTCGGTAGTAGTGGGCTTGGTCTCAGAATGTCCCCCAAACGTCCTTCTATTCTGGCCATAGAACTTTCTGTTTTCCACTTCTTCTTCTTCGATGTCCATGACAGTCTCCCTCAGCTGTCGGAAATCTACAATCATGGAGGTCATCCTCCTCAATTTGCCATAGATGGAAGGCTTGGTACCTTTGATGATCATCTTTATTTGGTCCTTCTCCGAATGCCGAATCTGCATTTTCAGAAGCTGGCTTCTCCAGCGGTCTACATACTCCTTGAAGCTTTCTTCCGGCTTCTGCTTAGTGTTCTCCAAATCACGGAGTGACAAATCAATCTCCAAGTCTGTAACATACTGTTTCAGAAATGCATCTGCCAATTCCCTCCAATACTCTTTAACCTTTCTTTCAAGGCTATGGTACCACACTACGGGTGCCCCCTCAAGTGACATCCCAAACATCTTCTGAACTTGGCGCCATGTCAGGCCCACTGAACTCATAACTAACACATATTGTCGGAGATGGACCCTCAGGTCCCCATTCCCATTGAACTTAGCCATATCAGGAATTTTGAACTGAGCTGGCAGCTGTTCTTCAAAAGTCATTACTTCATAATCTAACAACTCTTCATGTTTACCCTTCATTTTTCGGGTAACCGTTTCTACCTGATCCCGGAGCTTCTGAAATTCTGCCTGAGACCCAATCATTCTGCCTGTTGCATATTCTGCCATGTCGTCATCAAAAGCGGGGATGTCATCCCCTAACCTATTCGGAGGCTCTTCACGTCTTACATTCTCAGAGTTTCCCCCAGCACGGGGTACAGCCATATTTTCCATGGCAGTAGTCAAGGCTTGCAACTGTTCGGTAATCTTGGCGAAACCATTCTCCAGTTGGTCCATGCGAGATATCTCGTTTTCTGATCCACTCATATTTGTTACCGGCCTTTTAGTGAGTCTTCTCTCTTCCCTAACCCAACGGGACTCTATGATATCTTTTATAGACATAGAGGGTATTAACAGGATATATGTATGCATGAGATGAATGAGATGCATGGGACACAAGGAATATATCAACTCATCAACATTTTAGAAGCTTTTGGGCTAACTGTCACAGGAGTGAACTCGTCCCAGTTTAAATGGCCCAACAAGTTCACATCTCATGGCAAGAAGTCCAACCGTATTCAAATGATAATGTTCCTAAACACAAACATATAATGGCCCATTAGCGTTTTAGAGTGGCCCATCAACATTTCAGAAGCTTTTGGCCCAATTGTCATAGGATACGAACTCGTCCCAGTTTAAATGGCCCAATTATCATAGGATACGAACTCGTCCCAGTTTAAATGGCCCAACAAGTTCGTATTTCTGACAGGAAGTCCAACTGCATCCAAATGAGGATGGTCCTCAAGCACAAGGAAATAGTTGCTATAGGCCATACAACTCTGGTCTACGTGTGGGTTTGCAGGAGAGTAGACAAATACTCTCGCTGGCGAAGGATTGCCCACAACTAGATCTCCCCACTCAAGGGTTCGAGCGACCAAGTGAGCGCACCTTTTTTATACCTTACGGTACGTGCCAACGAGTTATGGTGTGTGACTGACTGTCAAATGAATTTCCCATTGTAGATTCCTCATAGGGAGGGCGGAGCGAACTCTCTTAAAAACCCAAGCCTCTTAGGCTCTTATCGCTTGGTGACAGGAATAAACAACGAGTCCTCCAAATTAGTCCATCACAATAGGCTACAAGTAAATGATTATCTAGGTGACTTCGCAGCTTTTCCTTATAGAAAGTTAGTGAATGAAGGAAGACACCAAACCATTATCTAGCTCAAAAAGTGCCTTTGATTAAACCCCTTTCAACCCACGGTAAACACGGTTAATTAAAGCACAAATCATAATATTACAAGACATTATTTCGGGGCCGATTCTCTATCCCCAGTGGAGTCGCCAGACTGTGGGACACAGGAACTGGGCGACGCATGTTGTTCCTGGCTCGCGGCCCGGTTGGGAGTACGGAGAAGCCCACGGGGGACTAAACCGGAGAATAATGGAGTCGCCACCCGGTGAACCGGGAAAATGATTTAAAGCCGCACTCACCCCTTGCAAGGGAAGACCTCAAACCGTTGGGTTCGGAATGGTCCCTTACTTATGCCACTTGTAATAAAATGATTTGTGCAATAATTTAATAATGCCTAAGCAACATTTATTTCCAAGGATAATTTACTCTTAAGTTCGCATGCATAAGTACAAGGCTCATATATAAGTTTGCATATAACATATGTCTGAATTTGCATGTAACATATTTGCATATAATCTATGTCCGAATTTGCATGCATAAAGATAAATTGAAATACGGCAAGCATACAACTTCATGAACATGTTGAATGGATGAATACGGAAGCATAAGTAGATAACTACCGTGTAAACATACATCATGGAAACGAACATGTAATCTTGTGAAAAAGAGTAAATGCGAGAACGTGAGTAATCAAAAAGGCAAATGACAAAATGAGTAACCATGCATGAGATGTGATGAAAGAGGACCTGTTTACCGTGGGCGTTCGTTAGGCGTTCGTATACGCGTTCGAACGGTAAACAGAAGGTTCGCGTTCGAGTAGAGTTCGTAAACGCGTTCGAATGGAAATGAAACAGAATGCTCACGTTCGTATGGCATTCGGAAACGCGTTCGAACGGAATGAGACCTGATGCATGATAAGGCAAAATGCATGCGCGTTCGAGTTACGTTCATAATCACGTTCAAATGAACTGGGACAGAAAACATGCGTTGGTGCGACGTTCTGAAACGCGTTCGAACGGGGTTACAGTAGTGACCTCCAAAATGCAATAAACAACATGACACATATGATGCCCTCGGATGAATAGATGACACCTAATAAATAATAACGGGCTAAAAGGCGCGGCAAAGCATCGTGGTAAAGGATTTTAACCCCTCGACATAGAGGACCTTTAATCCAACTTACTAAGCCTGTGCGCTAATGACATAATGCATATAAAGAATAAAGACAACAATATCGAACTTTGTATACCCGATTGAACACGTCTCACATTCAACCGAACATACGTCATCCGGCGCGGTGAAGCATCGTGGTAAAGGATTTTAACCCCTCGAAATGGAGGACCTTTAATCCGACTTACTAAGTCCATGCGCTAAAAACATAATGCATATAAAAATAAAGACAACAATATTGGACTTTGTATACCCGATTGAACACATCTTACATTCAACCGAATATACGTCATCCGGCGCGGCGAAGCATCGTGGTAAAGGATTTTAACCCCTCGAAATGGAGGACCTTTAATCCAACTTACTAAGCCCATGCGCATCACATTATTACATAGACAAATAACATGCAGAAATTAAATAACGATTATAAACAAATCAAGATAACATGAAATAAAATATGTGCCGTATACTCAAGTGGTACGTGGAGTTGTATCCCGAGTACAGATCATACTACCGTCCATTCGGAATCGGCTATGAAATTTATGTCCAGGTTTCCATCCTATATACCACAAGAGGCGACACAATTTCCATTTTATTCAAAACCACAACATGCATCCATAAACGACTCTCATATGAAATAAATGACTAAAACAATTAAAAGATGAATAAAAAATAAATACAAAAAGTGCCCTCAGGTCTAACCTTTTATGTCGACTCTCGGAAGTACCGTACACGGTCGTCGGAAGGGTGGATGCTCCGCAACTCCTCTGGTTCACTGGTTCAACATCTTCTCTCGCTATTTCGCTGCTCAAGCTACCGTTTTCGCTCAGTTTCGCTGTTGTTTTGCTGCTGTCTTACTTCTGATTTTCGGTCACTGTATTTGCTGTATTTAGGCTACTGTTATTGGTGTATATGGGCTGCTGTTTAGGTGTGATTTGGGCTGCTATTTGGGTGTGATTTTCGGTGGTGTTATGGTGTGGTTTTGGGGCTGTTTCGGGGAGGTAAATGGGCTGTTTTGGTGAGGTAAATGGGCTGTTCGGGATGTGTTTTGGTCACGGCAATGGGGGTTCTTTGGTTTGTGATTTTCTGTTATTGAGAGTGAGGGAGGAGGAGAGAATTCTTTATTGCTTATAGCTTTTTTTATGTGTGAATGCTAGGAGTTTTTTTTTTTGTGAATGAGCTAGCGGAGGTGAGGGTTGGTTTGGTTTCTTTTATAGACAAAGGCTAGGGCTTCTCCTTGTTTGAAAAGCAAGGAATCAATTAGTGTCTCACAAGGAAAGTTTAATATTTGATTGGGGGACATGTCTTGGTAGATTAGGAATATGATATATTTAATTTGTTTTGTTTAGGCATGAGATTATTTTATTTTGGTATATGATTTTTAGATTTTATTAATTCCCCATGTGTTAAATATGCATTTTATTAATTTGGATGTGTTTTATGGGCTTTGGTGGGCTAATGGGCTTGGGTGTGAGGCTAGCAGCAAAACCAAAAATACCGACACCGTTCGAACGCCGATTCGAACGCTACACGAACACCCCCAATCTGCTTGACGTTCAAACGTAGTCTCGAACGCAGCACGAATGAAAATAGTGAACTTGTGAAATGAATCTGATGATATACTTATTCTGAATTTCCCCTTTCGACGTCCGTTTCCCGCGACTTCCGCGACTTAAAAGGTAGTGCCTCCAAATGAGACTCATCATAGGGACTTACATGCAAAAATACAGTGCCTACAGTATCTCAAACATATTTCGAAACAAGTTAATTTTTTTTATTTCCTTTTGAATTATTTAATTTGTGAATTCTCCATAATACTGACTAAAATGGATCTTCATATGCTTAGTTAGCAGGTATTATCAACATGTATACTAACATACGGACATGAGCTATAATTGAAAAGTTTGTAATATTCAGTGCTCTAGTTTAATTGGAGGCAACATCTCAAAAAGTGATGGAGTAAAAAAAATGTCTGAGATCCGAGTTATTAAGTCTGTAAGGGTGTTTTAACACCTAGTGCCCTAAAGCCAACTGGTTTGGGAGTCACTGGCCCAAAGCTCGCTACATGGATCAAAGATGCTGTAAAAATATATATATCTGAAGTCTGAGTAATTAAGTCTGTAGGGGTGTCTTAACACCTGGTGCCCTAAAGCCAACTAGTTTGGGAGCCACCGACCCAACACTCGCTACATAGATGGAAGATATTGTATATAAATAAAAAAAAAAAAAGCTGAAAATCAAAGAGAAAAATCAGAAAAATTATTCCATTGCTACAAAAAGGTGTGAATTCTGATAAAACTTTAGGACAAAAATATTACTCTCTTATCAACTGCACTTATGACTGTTGTGGGCAAAAAATGAGTTGTTTAATATTTTGTTGGCTGTGTATATGGAGAATGGTAAATAGAATCGGAGAATTTACTTATTCAGTAATTTAGAAAGAAAGAAAACAACTAGTAACTTGGAGTAGAAGTTTCACCTGATTAGTCACTAACTTCTTTATTATCTTTTCTCTTGTCTTTTTGCTTTTGTGTGCATTAGTTTTACTACCTTTTTACTTTTGTAAAATGTTTGTGGGTATCATTGTTGTAAACCCTCACGAGACTACAACTCGTCCACTAGGGACACCTAGGGGTTTAAGGGCTTGTTGCATACGCTAAATGCAACCGTGATCCCTACGAAAGTGGCTTAGTTAAATTTTATTTTAAAGATGTTTATGTTATTTTATTCTATGTTTTGCTCGAGGACTAGCAAAATGTTAGGTTTGGGGGTGTGATGAGTGGTAATTATATCATTATTTCCCACTCATTTGACCTAATATTTTGTATAGTTTCTTGAGTTTTGTGAATATTTTGATGTGTTTTGTGTTATTTTGTAGATAAATAAAGTTTCAGGACTCTCTGGAGGTAATTTGGGCCCAAAACAGTGAAAAATGACGAAAAGGACATTTTTATAATTTATTTTATTGTAATTTACTTTTTAGCTTTTACTTTACCGCAATTACTTTTCAGCATTTTTACTTTATGTCTTTTACTTTTATCTTTTTACTAGCCCTAGTTATATGTTGTAACTAAGTTAGTTATCTGGGGTTGTGATGAATTCTAATATCACTGGTTTATAAGGGGTTATTTTATAGTTTGGGTAATTTAAAGGTTTACTTATTAAGTCTTAAGCTTAATACATCTTGTTAATTGGCCACTAATAAAATAGATTTGGTAAATCTAAAATAAACTTGACAAATGAATTTTAGGTTTCAGCCTTAGACTTAATAGCCCACGATCTTCCTTGAGGATATATAACCCTTTAATAGATTTCCTTTTAGGATAGACATATACATGTCGGGCGGGGGTAGCCATAATTGGAACTTAAACTTAATGAATCCAGATAATTTGATTGACATAGACATATGGTTCAATTGGATTAAACTGGGTATTTGCGTCTGACCATCGACATAGGCTTTCGCATAATTTAGTGTTCCAAGTTAGTAAACCAATTTATTACACAAACATGAAATAATCACTTCATCTTTTAAAAGATATTAGAAAGATTCAAAACCCTAGTGTAAGCACTGCATTTTTGCCTATAAGTCCCGATGATGAGTCTCACACGGAGACACTACCTCTTAAATTGTGGAAGTCGCGGGAAACGGACGTTGGAAGGGAAAAGTCAGAAATTGACACCTTGTTGGATTTAATTCGTTTGCTTAAGCGTCGGGTTTGCTTGTTTGACCACTGTTTTAAAACACATCCCTAGCCCAAAACCAAAGCCACACGCCCACCTAGCCCAAGCCCATTAAATCACATCCAATAATAATTAAAACATTTAAAACACATGTCAAAAATTAAATTAAATCAAATTACATTAAATCACATCCAATAATAAATAACACATTAAACACATGATCAAATCAAGATAAATAATATTCCTAATTAAAAGAAATCAAATCAAATTTAAACAAATCACCTCCCTAAATTAAGTAGATATTTTCCTTGTGATATGCTAATTAGGAAATATCACCATTGATTGCATGATCTATTTCCTTCCCATCCAAGGAAACCCCTAGCCTTTACCTATAAAAAGAAGCTTTAACCCAACCTTGAAACCCTTAGCTCATTCTTACATCTACCCACAAAAGAAAAATAAACCATAAGCTTCACGCCACTCCCTCTCTCTCTCGTCTCACACCTGCGCCAAATAAACACACCAAAATCTTCACGTAAGCCCCCACCCACTGCCTTCAACAACCCTTCTTCACGTAAGCCCCTCACGCCACAAATCCTTCTTCACGTAAGCCCCCACTCACTGCCTTCAACAACCCTTCTTCACGTAAGCCCCCACTCACTGCCTTCAACAGCCCCCTAACGTAACTCCCATGTAGACAGCCACGTCCACTATCTCTCAAACCAAAAGTAGCCCTTCACGCACCCCTTGACAAACACACTCCATTCACGTCAACTCCACTCACTGCCTCACACCACAAACACACTCCATTCACGTCAACTGCACTCACTGCCTCACGCCACAAACACAGTCCATTCACGCAATATTGCCCCAAACTACCTCACAACCAAACCGTGAAACATTCCCCACTCACTGCCTTCAACAGCCCCTGAGACAGCCCCTATAACCACCGAAAATACCCCTGAATCAGCCCCTGAAATAGCCCCTGAAACAGCCCCTGAGACAGCCCATGTAACCATCGAAAATACCCCTGAATCAGCCCCTAAATCAACCCCTGAAACAGCCCCTGAAACAGCCCCTGAGACAGCCCTTGTAACCACCAAAAATACCCCTGAATTAGCCTCTGAATCACGCCCAAATCGTGACCAGAAACAGCAGCGAAACGGAACAAAACAGCAGCCCGAGCAGCGAGGCAACGAAGAGAAACAACAAACCAGTGAACCGGAGGAGTTGCGGAGCATCAACCCTTCCGACAACCGCGTAGCGCACTTCCGAGAGACGACTTAATAGGTTAGACCTGAGGGCACCCCTTTTTATTTATTCTCCTTTGTTTTTTTATTTATTTTCTTACTTTATTTCGCATGAGTATTGTTGGTTAATGTATGCTATAGCTATTGGATGAATGGAATATGTGTCGTCTCTTATTGTTTATCGGATGGAAACCCAGACGTAAATTCCATAGCCGAATCTGAATGGATGGTAGTGCGGTCTGTACTTGGGAAACAACTTCACGTACCACTTGAGCAAATGTCACATATTTCACTTTATTTTATCTTGTTCGTCTATTATTTGCATTTTTACATTCCGCCATTTACTTTCCGTACGTTATTTGTTTGTGTATTGATGATATAATACGTATGGGCTAGCTAGGGTGGATTAAAGGTCCTCTATTCGAGGGAAATGCCTAAAGGCTACCTTTACCACGATGTTTTGCCGCGCCGGACGAAGTATGTTTGATTGAATGTGAGATATGTTTAATCGGATATACGGAGTTCCACATTATTGTCTCATTCATTTGTATGCATTGTAATATAATGCGCATGGGCTAACTAGGGTGGATTAAAGGTTCTCTATTCGAGGGAAATGCCTGAAGGCTACCTTTACCACGATGTTTTGCCGCGTCTTTTATTATGTCATTTACCATTTGCATATCATTGCTTTATTTACGCATGCATTACATTCTAGTGCGAATGGGCTAACTAGGGTGGATTAAAGGTCCTCTATTCGAGGGAAATGCCTGAAGGCTACCTTTACCACTATGTTTTGTCGCGCCTTTTATTATGTCATTTACCCTTTGCATATCATTGTTTTATTTACGCATGCATTACATTCTAGTGCGAATGGGCTAACTAGGGTGGATTAAAGGACCTCTATTCGAGGGAAATGCCTAAAGGCTACCTTTACCACTATGTTTTACCGTGCCAGACGAGGTACACTCGATTGAACGTGAAATGTGTTCAATCGGGCATACAAGGTCCTATATTATTTATTTGTTTATTCATATATTGATAATTTAATGCGCATGGGCTAGCTAGGGTGGATTAAAGGTCCTCTATTCGAGGGAAATGCCTAAAGGCTACCTTTACCACGATGTTTTGCCGCGCCGGACGAAGTGCACTCGATTGAATGTGAAATGTGTTCCATCGGGCACACGAGGTCCTACATTGTGTATTTGTTTATCCATGCATTTGTTTGTGTCATTTCAGATGCCATTTTGGCAATCTCGTTCGAACGCGTTTCCAAACGCTACACGAACGTATGCATTCTGCCTCATTCCATTCAAACGCGTTTACGAACGCTACACGAACGTATGCATTCTGCCTCATTCCGTTCGAACGCGTTTACGAACGCTACTCGAACGTACATCTATTTTGTTTTATCATGCATCAGGTCTTACCCCGTTCGAACGCGGTTCCGAACGTTATACGAACTCGAACCTTCTATTTACCGTTCGAACGCGTTTTCAAACGCCACACGAACGCACATACAGTGCACAGAATTCTTTTCGTCACATTTCATGCATGCTTGCTTCTTTGATCATTTCTTTTGCACCATATGATTAGTCACATCATTTCATTATTTACGCTTAGGAAATTATCATCCATTTATATTTCCACATTTATTTATTCGATATGCTCATGAGATTGTGTGCTCGCTTTTATTATTAATGCCTTTATAGTTGTTATTAGTTACATTATTGCACTTTATTGTTTAATACGTTCATGAATTATGTATTTTGCCTTCATTTTTTCATTTACGATTATTGGTGTGCAAACTTGCATGTTGCTTAAATTATCTGGTATGTGTTGTATGAGATTTGGTTGTACTATTGCATAAATCCTTTCATTACAAGTGGCATAAGTAAGGGACCATTCCGAACACAACGGTTTGAGGTCTTCCCTTGCGAGGGGTGAGTGCGGCCTTAAATCATTTTCTCGGTTCACACCAGGTGGCGACTCCATTTTTAGTTCTCCGGTTTAGTTCCCCCGTGGGCTATTCCGTACTCCCAACCAGGCCGTGAGCCTGGAACAGCGTCGCCGATTTCTGTGTCCTACACCTAGATAGTTTTTAATATTGAATTTTCTTAAACCTACTTTCGAACAATTTTATTTACTTGTTTTTAAATTTAAAATCTTCACCATTTCAAATCAATCAATCAACCTGTTAGATACTAGTAATCATTTGACCTCATAAAATTAATAGATTAGGTATTAAGTCATCGTGGGATCGATACTTTTTATACTACTTGAACGATACGTGCGCTTGCGTTATACGCGTGTGTAAGCACCGGTCCTACCCATGGGCGAGTGTTAGGACAGCCATGAGGAGAAATACTACCTTAAAGGGTAGGTGTCTTAAAAAAAAGAGGTTTTGAAAGAAGAAAAAACCATACCATACTGAGCACAGAAAGGCAATTACATAGCGTATTTGAGATATCTAGGTTGGTTTGACCCATCGGATCCCAATTTTTAAACAAAATCATTGAGTTAGCTTGCCTAAGAGTCGAGCTGTGAATGAACCTTTACACACACACAATATGAGTCTGGCTTGGATGATTTATTCAAGGATTTGGATTTGAGTTGCATTGAGTACTTTGAATGTTCTATGATTTCATTGCTAGGCATTCGTTGAGGACAATAATATATGTAACTATTGGGACGATTTCATTTTGTTATTTTTGTATGTTTTGAATGACGTTTTTGGGTGTCGTCGCTGTAAGCCCTCACGAGAGTTATCCTAGGAGTTTAAAGGCTTATTGCATACGCTAAATGTAATCGTGATCCCTACGAAAATGGCTTATATAGTTTTTTATTTTTTTAGCTTAGTTCTTATTTTCTTTTTGCGCTTGAATTGCTAGGGACTAGCAATAAACTGGTTATGGGTTGTGATAATGCATGAAAGTGTACTTTGAACACCACTAATTCGGCTTGATTATTAAGTATTTGATCTTAATTATAGTTTATTTTATGTCTTGTTATTAGGAAGAAATGGAACATGAAGATTGGAGCAATTGTACATGTTTCGGGACCTTACGGATGCATCGGAAACACGCGGGAAGAGTAGAATCGACGAAAGCATTATTCCAGAAAAATTGGCACGCGTCGCGACTCCCACTTCCGGGCGTCACGACGCGCCCTCAGACTACACATATAGAGAATGGCTGAGAATTGGGCGCCGCAACGCCACTTTTCGGCGCCCCGATAAAGTTCCAGAATCTTAATTAAATTACCACTTTTGGTCATATTTTATGCGCATAAGGACTCCAGGACTTCCCTATATATACCCAAGTTTGTCCAAAACCCTAAAAAAAGAAAAAAAAAAAACACACAACAAGAGTTGAAGTCACATATTTGAGAGAGAAGAACGAATAAGCTTCAAGCCAGATAGGATGTCTCTCAGATCTATCCAGGCTATGTCTCTATTCTATATGGAGAACTAATCTCATACGCAAAGCTAAGGATGAACTCTTGTAATTAAGTTCTTATATTCATGTTTTTGATTCATGAATACTCTTCAACGTTTAATACAATTGATGATTTATTATTCTTTATTATCTTTTGATTATGAACCCAGAGATTGTGTTTTACCAATTTGCATATAGGAGTAGTCATGCTTCTTCTATGTGTGATTGGGAAATCCAGTTGTGACTGGTTATGTTGTTTTATGAGTTAATCTTCTGCTGCAGTATTGCATGTGGGTATATTGTCAACGTTAGATAGGTCATAACGATAACATAGTGTGTTGTTAACATAGAGAAAATAATTCAGCAATTACCTTAGAATTTAATATGTTTTGATTGAAATATTTTCTGATTATTGGTTTGAGATGTGAAACCTTTAATTGAGTAATAAAAGGAATCAATTACTGAATATAGGGATTTGATACAAGAGGGATTCCTGACACGTTACTGCTTTTCTCTACTGATAACTTTTAAGTGTTTTCGTAATCTTTAATTTACATTACCAATTCAATCATTCTCTTTAATTAAGTTATTGCTAACGTTTTCATTAAGTGAATTAGTTCCTTGTAACAATATCTCTTATGAATCGACACCTCAACTATACTGCGATAACCGTGAGTACTTTTTGGGCGTAATCAAGCATTTCATACTCTCGCTCCATTTTTTTATGGTTTTATGTGCATGAATATCAAAAATATAATCAATTTATGCAATTCTTATTGGGAAGAACATAATAATCGATGTTCTTCCCACGGACAGTGCCATTTTGATATGGACGGTAAAAATGAGACAGAAAACGGATATTGGGTACCTTTAATTTGTTCATCAGAGTGCAGTATGCAGTATGCTCTAATTCTATTAGTGAGTAATGAATTTTTCTAACCCCATTTCCACAAGCTCATTGGTTTATATCGGGTTATAATTACGTAGGTACCGATCTTTAACGGACAATTGTCGATAACTGGATTGTCCTTGAGAAGTATGGTGTACACTTGGCGTGATGCATACTCTAATATAGCATAAGTGTAATCACACATGTTATTGCATGCTAAACCATGCTTGCATGTTAAGATAAGTGATTGTCATTAAAGTCCACTATTCTTAGACGGGGATATATGTAATATCATGCACTCCGGAATACTTATATAGAAGTCGGAATGCTTCCGATGTATTATGATGGGTTCTGGATTAAATCCTCTCCGGAATAGATCCAGATCGGATGAGACTCAGCTCAGAGCTTCTCCACTCCGAAATGATATGGCCTCGAAGTAATGTTACTCCCTCCCGATTGGGGCTTAACCTCTTCTGTCAAATCATAGTCTCTCTGAAAGTCTTCGGACATCGGGGGTCAACCAAAGCTTTCCTGTCTACTAGTATTTGTAGTACAATAAAGGTGTCACCCTCATACTGGACCTGAGTATGCTTGCAGCAATTCCACTGAAGAGGCATAGACTCTACTGCATGTCGACATGTGTCCCTGAAACCAAGTTAAACTGAAATTTGACAAAAATCAAATGGTTCCAAACTCTCAAATCAAACATTTTAGAAACCGAATCAAAATTTAATAAAAATCGAATCTGAAATGTACACTTCTAAAATATCGTTGTTGTATTTTTTACTGTTAATGTTAGAAAGAAATGGACCTAATAAATATTTATGAAAAAATAAAGACCTAATGGATAATTAATTTTAAAAAAAAAAAAAAATTAAGGAACTAGAAGACATTCTCCCTTTAATTATTCGATGAGGAAGGTAGACACGTAGTTTAATTGTTTAGTTGATAAATTATTAGACATTTACAATCTTCATGGAAGATATTTCCAATTGCTTCTGTCGACAAACTTATATATAGGACACATCGTCTACTTCGAGATAATATATGTATTATCTCATCTTTTTTTTTTACAAGTATTCCGTACTTTCGAATGTTATTACGTGCACCGATCTTATATATAATGCCGAAAGTTAAGTAATTTCATAATTAGTCTAAAACTTTAAATAATAACAGTGCTAATAATAATTACAGTTTTTCATACAAAACTCACTTAAAGCACTGTCCTTGCAGTTCACCAGCTCGGCAAGTTTGAGGCAAGCCTTGATGATCTAATCAGAGTGGACTGATATTGAAGAACAAATCGAAGGCAATTATAAACAATAAACAAAATTGACCTAAGCAATTACATATAACAATTACATTGCTAATTTCCTTTAAACCTTAAGCCTCCTCCCCATAAGCAAAATATCTAATCAGAAATTATCTAAACAAAGTAGCCTGTCTCCATTCAACTTTATGACCATATATAATCACTGGAATAATTCTGGGAAAGACCACATTATGAATTTTGCAAAAGTGTCGGACTCCAAAAACTCGATATATGAGCAGCCCTTCCAATTATTGTGTTAAGGTTCTTTCCGTAGGCTGAGGTATCAAAGTTGACATCACAGCGCATAAACACCCGTTGCTCGGAGGAGGAAGGGGCCCGTATCTGGTCCAAGCAATTATTCAGCATCTCCAGAAATACTTTGCCCTTTTTCGAGCAGTCCCATGAAGCTGCCTTGCACAGTTCAATTCTGGCCGAATGATATGGAACATAACCATCCTGAGACACAATTACAAAATATTAGCAGTAAAGGTAGTAGGAAAAAGCTTGTAGCAATAGTTAGAAAAATGCAAATTCCCATTTGATTTACTATCAGCGAGTGAACCAAACTCTTTTCATTATCTCTCTTCTTACAATTCCATAGTCAGCTAGATGTTATGGGTGGGGCTACTTGCAAACACAAAATTCTCTCTACACCTCTTTTTCACTAAAATTTGTTACAAAAATACCTGTGAATGAATTTATTTTTCAAGACAAGAAACATCTTTGACACCAACTCAGCCTATCTTTTAGAACACAAATGAGATCTCAATCATTCACATAAACACAATGGTAATAAATAAATAAATAAACTTGGAGATTCATGAAGATCACCCCACAGTTAATATAACCAAAGATGATTCTTCCGCATCTGTTAGGGACCAATTATGGGATTCAAGGCTGCTGCTGCTGCTGCTGCTGCAGCAGGGAGAGGGTGGAGTGGGCTTGGGCCAGAGAAACTTGCTAACATCCACAATGAGGGGACAACAAGAATTGGTGAGCAAAGGTACAGAGGCGGTTCCACATGATGTGCTGACGTGGAAAATGGCACTTACAAAGCATGTGGGGTGTGAAGGACTTGAAAAGGAAGAATTTAAGGGAGTAAGGGTATCGTGAGGGGGCATGTTTTTGTCATTTTTGCTATTGTGTGAGAAGTGTGGGCAGGGACATACCAGCAGTGGCTGGTGCCATGTGTGCCTGAGTCTTTTGTGGTCTTAATCATTTGTTGTAAGGGAAATCTGGGCTGAATATGCATGTGGGATTTCTTGTCAATTTCGTAATGTTCTTGTTATGTCTGTGTAAATATCCAATTGCCTTTATCAAACTTGATCATATTTATTCTACAATTTCTCATTACTGTCCTCTGCGATTTACAATTATCAAAATGCCCTATCAATTGGTTCGACCTGCCGGATCCGACTGAAGGGAAATGGATTCCATAAAAATGGAGGCTAGAGTAGAAAATCCAGAAAAAATCACCGGGATAGTTGAGGGAGAAGTCAAGGGTTTAAGGAGGGATGTAGAACATTTGTCTTCTTGTTTACAAACAACAGATGGAGATATAAAAGAAATCAAAAAACAATTGGGGCGATTGGGAACTTAAACCAAAAATTTGAAATGATGGATGAATTTTGTCAATATATGATTAAATGGGTGAAGGAAGAAAAGCCAGATTATGTAGTACCACCTGCAGTAAACCAGAGGTTGTGTTTTTCCTCTAAACCAGTGAGGAGCCAACTTGAATGGGCCATGTGGATGGCCTAGAGAAAAATTGGATGGAGGAAGATAACATTGAGGAAAAAGTAGTGAGTGAAACCACTAAGAAAATTGCTTGGCAAAGAGAGGCGAGATCATCTGGGTGGATACGATCGTGGCAAGTGACTGGCCAAACAATTGGAGTTCCAACCAGGACCAATGGTTTAGGGACTGGGCCGAAATCAAATGGGCTAGAAACGGCAACAAGAGAGGCAAGAGAGGCAAGTGAGGGAGCGACAGCAGTGGCGGCGCTGACAAAGCCACAACCACAAGCACAGCCGCACAAACTTGAGAGGAAATGGACGTTTTAGTTTGACAACATATCAAAGCCCAAACAGGGCGCTGCATGGGGCTCCTCTATGTGTAACGTCTACACTTTTGATACTATTGAAGAATTTAGGTGTTTGTATGAACAGATATTCAAGCCCAGCCAGATGCCTATGAATGCGGATTACCATATGTTCCAAGCGGAAATGAATCCAAGTGGGTAGATCCTGAGTGTGCGAGCGGAGAGAAGTGGTCTAACACCAGCAACCGTAAGTCTAACTTTGATACCATGTGGCTTGAAACAATGATGGCCCTGATTGAGAGCAATTTGATGAGGCTATCAAGTTTGGTACAGATACTGAAGTAATGATGGGAACTTCATTGATAAACATGTATGCTAAATGTAGTGATATATTTGCTTCGAGTAAAGTGTTGATGAAATGCTTGGGAGGAATGTGGTTACATGGAACATGATGATTGGTGGGAACGTAAAACATATGAGTAAAGATTTTGCATTTGGGTTATTTGGTCAGATGTTGGTAAGAACGGAAGTAACTTGAATAGAGATGATTGATGGGTATGCAAGCAATGGAGAGATGAAAGCTGCTAGAGAACTTTTTGAGGTGATGCCACAAGGAAATTACTTGGTGTGGACATCGATGATTTCGGGGTATTTTAAGAGAGGTGATGTAGAGGAAGCTAAAGCTATGGTTGATCGAATTCCGATTAGGAATTTAGGGAATTGGAATTCATTGATTTATAGGCTAGCGCAAAATGGTATCTATGAGGAGGCATTGGAAGTTTTTCGGAAAACGCAAGGTGAGAGGTTCGTGCCAGATGAAGTTTCTCTTGCAAGTGTTTTATCATCATGTGCACGGTTGGGGTTGTGGCATGCTGGTAGAGAAATGCACAATATGATTGAGAAGAAGAGGATAAAGCATAATCCGAGGGTTTTGAATGGATTGGTTGAAATGTATGCGACGTGTGGGGATTTAACAAATGCAGTGTTGATTTTTGAAGGAATGGCTCATAGGAATCGTGTGTGTTGGAACTCTATCATCTCAGTTTTTGCTATACAGGGACAATGCAAAGAGGATCTTGAGTTTTTCAGTAGAGTGGAGATCTCAAATGAGAGGCCTGATAAGATCGCATTTTTGTATGTTCTTTCTACTTGTGCACATGGGGGTTTGTTGTTGAAGGCTTGGAAATTTTCTCAAAGATGGAGAAGTATGGGTTGGCACCAGGAATTAAGCATTATGGGTGATTGGTTGATCTTAGGGGCGTGCTGGAAGATTAAAAGAGGCTTATGATTTGATCAAAGGAATGCCAATGAAACCAAATGATGCACTTTGGAGAGCTCTGCTTGGAGCTTGTTGGATTCACGCAGACATAGCCAAGTTATGTTATGGCATTAACATTGATATTACATCATCGAATATGGCTCTGCTATGCTGTGCCTCTAATTATCTTGAAATGACTGAAGATTTTTCACAAGATAATTTTGATTCTCGAGCCAAAGAATATCTTAAGTGTATTGTTTGCAAGAACCTTGAAATCTGTGTTGAAGTTCTCCAACAATGTGAGAACCTACTCCCTCGCTGCTGACGAGCTAAAAATAGTTAAGCCTCAAAGGGTAGAGCAGAGCAAATTGCTTCAAGTTTCTTGCGCCTGGAGTATAACAGCTCAAGGAGACTTCATATGTTCTCCAACAATGTGAGAACCTACTCCCTCTTCCCGAAAGTATTGGTGCATCTTTTATGAATTATGCACAGAAGGAAATGACAAAGAAATCTAGCCTATGGAATTCAACAAACCGGACTAAGGTTGATTCAGTTGCTGTTTCAAGTGGCCATGAAAGACAAGTGGACGAGACAATCATCAACTTGTTGCCTGTAGAGAAGCTTGCGATTCCCATCAATTTCTTTTTTGGGATTTTGCAAAGTGCAGTGATGCTTGATTGCACAGTCGCTTGTAGGCTTGAGTTAGAGAGAAGGATTGCTTCCCAGTTGGCTAATACTGCGCTTGATGATCCATTGCAGGTGATACCTTGTTTGATGTCGACACAATTCACAAAATATTGGTAAACTTTGCACAGCAAGAAGATAGTGAAGATGATGCATCTGTTTTGTTTCAAGCGCAAAAGTGGTGGACAATTACCTTGCTGAGATTGCTACTGATGCAAGGAAGGATGGGGTAACAAAGCCTGTGTCGGCTAAGTTGGTTGACAAAATGGAGGGAGAACGCAGCGCCTTATTGGGACCGAAATCCATTCGGGCTCAACAAAAAATGCACTCATAATTTGGAGTTGAAGACAAATCCAATGTTATGGAGGGGGGCAATGTTAGAGACCAATTATGGGATTCAAGGCTGCTGCAGCAAGGAGAGGGAAGAGTGGGCATGGGCCAGAGAAACTTGCTAACATCCACAGTGAGGGGACCACAAGAATTGGTGAGCAAGGGTATAGAGGCGGTTCCACATGATGTGCTGAAGTGGAAAATAGCACTTACAAAGCATGTGGGGTGTGAAGGACTTGGAAAAGAGGAATTTAAGGGGTAAGGGTATCGTGAGGGAGGGCATGTTTTTGTCATTTTTCTGCTATTGTGTGAGAAGTGTGGGCAGGGACATACCAGCAGTGGCTAGTGGCATGTGTGCCTGAGTCTTTTTGTGGTCTTAATCATTTGTTGTAAGGGAAATCTGGGCAGAATATGCTTGTAGGGATTTCTTGTCAATATCTGTAATGTTTCTTGTTATGTCTGTGTAAATATTCAATTGCCTTTATCAAACTTAATCAGATTTATTCTCCAATTTCTCGTTACTGTCCTCTGCGATTTACAATTATCACACTGCTCTATCAGCATCCTTCAATGGAATGGCCCAATGGAAAATTTTCAACAGAACCAAAATGGTAGAGTTCACAGGTGTGGGCAAAATGCCCCAGACTGAATGGAACCGAACCATTTTCAGATTGGTTTGGTGTTCTGTTTTAATTTGGTTCAGAACTCTCTAAACTGATTGGTTTCAGTTCTAGAGGAAACTGATGTTTGAATAGAACCTGTATTTCCTACACCTAGTTTATATGTAAAGCTCATATTCATTAACACCTTAAGAGAAAAGAGATAGAAGAAAGCTAGAGCAAAATATAATTGGATTGTCATCACCCTGTGAAGTTTTTTTCTTCTAAACTCTTAGGATTTTCTCATCTCCAAACATATATTGAGGGCCTTTAAAACAACAAAATAAAGGCCAAAATGTATAAATATTGCAATACATAAATCCAAATTTCTGAACAGGAGATATAAGTAGGTACATTAGTATTGGTAGGAAATATCGATGCAAGAAAACATGTGAATAGCTGGTAACCTGGTATTCAAGAAATTTAATCTCGTCAAACCCATATTTACCCCTATGATCATCAACCAAAAAACAAAAAAGGACAAGGGGAAAAGCAAATCTTTGAGTGCAACCATAATAAACACTATGAAATGGGCTTATAATAATTACTGAAAGAAAACTTGTGTTCAGATATAGTGTGTGAAGATAGGGTAATACCTGGGGGGAAGATAGCAGAATTAAATGCCTAAAATTCTCCAGTGTCTTCTGCTGAAAGAAGAAACATGACTATTTTCGAGCTTTGGCAAATAATAATAACTGGCATAATTTCTGAAAAACCAAATGTATTTTTGTACAAGATCCATATAGTACATTTAAGTACCTTAGAAAGATTGTGAAAAAATGTTTTTTTGAGATCATGATCATCTGTGAAAGTGAGTTGATGAATGCACTGTGTACTCTTCAACTTCTTCAGAAGCCACATCCCAGAGTTGAATAAAGAGTTTGAACTGTAAAGATACCCCAAATGTGGACCAGATACAGAAACATATGTATTCAGGTATCTTAGGTATGGTTCCATAATACTATCTGCAAAAGTAGACCACATATCAGCACCATGCCACCATATCAAAAACTAATGGATAAAAGAAGTAAAGCATCCCAGCCATGACCATGTACCTGCTAATGCTGCTCTTATAATGACATTTCCAATAGAATGGCCAACGAAATTGAGCTTGATGCTTCTTAGGCCAACAGTTCGCGACACTTTATCCATTTTCTTTTTAATAAAAGAAATCACTTCTTGAGCCAGCCTAAATCCCATTTCTCTAAAGTCTCCGGATGTTTTTTCTTCATTTCCCTCCGACATGAGAAAATCTATCTTTGGATCTATTAAAAGCCACTGGTTACGAATAAGGCGCAAATCCAGATGATGTCCCTATTATGTTTGAACACGAGCATGTAAAGTCAATCTAGTAATACATGCTTCAAACTAAATGTAGTATAGAACATGAATGATACCATAAAGAAACATGTGTTTTGTGACAAAGGAACATATGCTCTGAAATAAAGTAAAACATCATTATAAGTTATGTGACCATTTATTTATGGGTTAACACATATGGCATTTTACTGTGTTTTTTATGACCAGGGAAATAAAAATAGAGATAAAAATATATATATACTGAGCATAAGCAACAGTTTCATTTGTGAATCTAAATAAGTACTTAATAGCAATTACAAACTCAAAATTGTAAGAAAACTTTAAGAGAAGAGAAATTAAGAACCAAAGTGACAAAGCAACATTATCTACAAATCTAAGAAAGAAACCATAAAGAGTAAACTTGCCTGAAACCCGTGAACAAAGACCACAATCTTCACTTCACGACCCTTTTGTGGCTGACTAGCACCACATGGCTTTTTTCCAGCTTCAGAGCTAGATCCTGCTTGTGAGCCAAGCATATCTATCACGTCCACATTTCTAAAGTACGAATTTTCACTAAATGTACGACGCGGAGCATTCATGACTCGCTCCACGATTATAATAGGAATTCGGGAAGGGTCTCCAAATATAAACATGTCTTGAATAAATCGATTGTTGATCTGCACGTGTCAAATTCTCCCGTAAAACTCCAACATACATGGAAAATAACAGCCAAAACGCACTTCATGTAAGAACAATCACGCACCTTCATTTGTGCAATGCTTCGACGATGAAGCTCTGCACGCATAGCTGCAATCTGGGCAGGCTGTGCAGGAAACAAGAAAATTCCAGATTCAAAGACTCGTTATTGAAAAAATTAATTTGTGGATATCAATGAAAGACGAGATAGAGACATCATGAAACATGTAGAACAAGAGTATATTTACATCATTATTCAACTTCAACAAACTTGAAACTCTTTTTTGGACACCATTCTTGGAGGACTCGTCAATACCACTATTTATATAATGGTGAGGCATCTCAACCTTAGAGTACACCATCCATATTGACCATTCAGCTCTCCGATCCTTAGCCCACGTGTCACGCAAATATTTCAGTATCTTCCTATTGTTAGCCCTGGAATGAAGTGACATATCAATACAGATCAAGATGTGTATGCACAAAAAAGGTAATATCCAGAAATACGACACTTCCTCTATTAACTTATAGCTAGAATAGATAATAAAATCAATCATTTTCTATCCAAAGATCTCAAGAAGGTTGTTGAAAGCTTAAACAGAACCCAGCAGCTTCCTTGGGTGAGTTAAGAGTATGATAAGCACCAACTTCAGCTCAATAATCCAGAAATTTCCCAATCTAAAACCTCAACAGCCGCTAAAGGCATATTGGCCAACCCAATCTACCATAGCTTATTGCTCCAACAGTATACATCCTCATGGATGTATGTGCAGCACAAACAAGATCAACATCACATAAGACAAGTGAAATCAAAGATTCAAAGATGTCATTACATCATCATAAATCGTTTGTTGATCAACTTGAACACGCTGTCAACAAAAACCAGAATCATCCTGGAATGAACATAGAAATTATACAAAAAGAAAACAAACCCACTCAATATAAAAATGAAAAACTCAATAGCACTGATTTTCATTTGCTGAACACTGTGAGAATTTGTGAAGAAAATTGTGTATTAAAATTTGCTTGATATAAAACTTACAATGAGAGGCCTTTATATAGGCATTATACAACTACCATATTAAATACACAACAACACAACTACCAACTACACAATTAATGCTTGGTTGAATATAATCTAACAATAAATACTAATTAGCTTCTCAACTAATTCCAACACTCCCCCTCAAGCTGGAGCATACATGTTGTATGCACCAAACTTGTTACAGATGAAATCAGCACAAGAACCATAGAGAGACTAGGGTGTTTAAAGCGCTGTGGAGAATGCACAGCAGGAACATATATGGTGACTTGGTTGTTTAACGTCGTTGGAGAATGCGCAACGAGAACAGATGTGGAGGTTTGGATGGTTTAACATCGCTGGAAAATGCACAGCGGGAAAAGTTTAAACTATTCCAGAACAGCTCAAAACATCTAAGAAAACTTGCCAAATCACCCCATAACAAAACCCCGAAAAAAGTCAGATGTGGAACTTGGTGCAAATAAGGGATAAATAATCGATAAGAATTGAGCATTTCGTCGTCACTGATATTGTCAAGATTGCCAAAGAAGATGCGGCGCGTGAGGCTCACACATATATAGCGGTGTGTGTTCCCCACGCGCCGACTTGAACGACGACTCTAAAAGAGAGATACTAGAACCCAGAGAAAGATTGGCTCTGATACCATGTGAGAATTTGTGAAGAAAATTGTGTATTAAAATTTGCTTGATATAAAACTTACAATGAGAGGCCTTTATATAGGCATTATACAACTACCATATTAAATACACAACAACACAACTACCAACTACACAATTAATGCTTGGTTGAATATAATCTAACATAAATACTAATTAGCTTCTCAACTAATTCCAACAACCACCATGAACTGCACCTATACAAAATGAATAATAGTATCCCAATTGATGTGGCATACGATGAGCTTATTAAAAAGTGTCATGTATTTGCCAGTTAGCTACCTTATCTTTCTACATCCATGTGGTGGTTTCTATGAATACCAAGTGTGATACAAACTTTGTATTTGCATTAGTACTCATATTAAATTCATAAAAAAAATATCATTCATGAAGATAAATTACATGCATCAGAAATTTGAGAAATGCAAGGTAATACTAATTAAATTTTTTGGAGAAAAAAAAGCACTTGTTATGAAAATCCACCGTGTCCTTGACTGTCCATAATAAAACACACACTTGACTGTCAAAAATAAAATGTATAAAGCAAAGCTCAGCATAATAGAAAAGCTTGGCTGGTGAGTCAAGGTGTCGGGCCTTTTATCTAATATCACCAACAAAGAACTCACAATATAATTGTAAATCCCTTTACAATTTGCAAATCACACCAGATATGAATTTTTTTAATTGTTAGAGAGATGCCTATACGAAACTAATGCTGTCAATGAAAATAGTTGATTCACCAAACATATCAGCTATTGATTAATTCAGAATTTAAAATGGATGTCTGCGTACAATAGTAATGATGTGAAGTAAAAGAAAACCTGTGGAAATTCAGAAACGTATTCCACAGATAGAACACTTGATCGCCTAAAAAGTCAAAAATCTTCAATAGATCATCATTTGATAAGGAGTGAAGCAATCCATCACTTTGAAAATTCAGAGTAACGGCTACTTTCTGTTTAGGAACATAACAAGATGCTAGTTAATAATAGAACTTCAGAGATTGCAAACTAAATCTGGATAAACTACTGCACGGATAAAGCAATGACCTCAAAACCATTTTGTGGCAATTCTTCTGAAACTTCACCTCCTACAGTTCCCAGATTTGCTTGCAAGATAGGATGAAACAACTTTATACCATCCATTCTGGATGCAAACTCAGTCATACCAATAGCTTCGTTGATGCCTTCACTAATGTTTTGAAGATCTTCAAACAATGTGTTAAAAGAATTCACTAGTGCTTTAATAAGCATGTCAGGTTTCACAACTACAGAAGCC
This sequence comes from Zanthoxylum bungeanum, assembly GCA_019454045.1. NCBI lineage: Eukaryota > Viridiplantae > Streptophyta > Magnoliopsida > Sapindales > Rutaceae > Zanthoxylum > Zanthoxylum bungeanum. Next base: position 109,144 of record SKCR01044300.1, read on the forward strand.
ACTTGACCCGAAGCCTAGTCAATGTCAAAAAACCAACAGTTAATACATGAAAATGATAATTTGTGAAGAAATAGTGGCAAAACTAGCTAAAAGCTAGAAGTATTTTAATATGTGAGAATCACCAAGCTCGAGAATGAATCTTAACAAAGGAATCAAAACTCTGGCAGATTTCCAATATTCATATTGTTGATGGAGACAAAGATGGTATTTTTCCAAACAGAATCTATTAGCAAGAGTTCAAAGTGATTGAACTCTATGCAAAATCATAAGCAACTTAAGGAATGATCAAACAAAAATTTTCCAAAAAACCATGAATACTAGCAAAAATAGAACAGAAAGGCAAGCTTGGGTTAACTACATTTTATAAACATGATAGACACATGCTCGAGTGTGCATGAACATGCAAATACAAACAGACAAATGAATGCTACCACCATCCCACTACATATACAAACAGACAAATGGATGCTAACCCATACATGCCCATGGATGCAAGAATGTTACAACAAATTTTTTTAATCAAGGAACAGTGTACTGAAAGCCTGATTCAAGTGTATTGAAGAAGCAAAGAAGTAAGCACACATATAGTGACATAATTATGAAGTCGAAGGAGCAGAAGAAATCATGCTTGACCAAAATTCAAATAAGATGATTGAATACAAACATTCAATGCGTAAAAAATATACTTGATTAGATCCATCAGTACTTCCACCAGCAACAGCTATGCTGCCAGAATGACTGAAATAATTGACCAATATTGCACAAATGATTAGTTTGCAAACAATTGAAAATAAATAAATAAACAAAGAGAAAAGGTTACAATACAGGTGTGATTATGACCAGGATGTCTATAATAGAAACTAGAATATGTGACAGACCTGGGTACCTTCGATGAGGGTGTGAGAGAACCAGCTTTCAGTAGACTGACATGAATGCTAACATCAAGAAGCACGACATGGAATGCATCAAAATGAACAGGGCAATATGAATGCAATCCTAAAAGAGCTTTAGGAGGAATCCGAAATTCATGGATTGCAGCAGGAGAAGAATCCAAAGAAACCTGCAAGCCAGGCCTGCATATAGGCATCATTGCAATCAGGGTTTGACAATTAAAAATATCAAACATCCGATAAAAGAGCATTAGCTTCAATTTAGCATCAACTAGATGTGCAAATACCAGAAAGAGAGTACATTAAACTCACCCATTCTCTGTGATTGGAGCGTGCATAAGCTCAAACTTCAAAATAACAGCAGAAGTAGGTAGACCCTATAAATGAAAAGTAAGATCAATATCCCAGATATGATATCAAAAATACTAAATACAGATGGTCAAAAGGAACATACTGTTATTTTAAAACAAATTATTACTGAATCTTCCTTGCTAAATTATGAACAGAATATTAGAATTATTGGACTTGTAAACTTGCAACAAATCAAATGATTCTAATAATACTTCTTTATTTATAATTTAATGCCCAACATTTGCATCCTCTCACTCATAAGGAATAAAATATGCACCATTGCCTCGTCTCAGGATGTAAACAAGCCAACTCTGGTGATATCACCTAAGAGATCTTCCTTAGAGGCTATATGCTACATTGAATTCTATTTTATGCTTTGTTTCTGTTGAGCTCTTTATTTTTCATTGCCTCTATGGTTCGATTTGAATTTCTGATTCAAGAGGCAAAAACCTAATCCATGATTTCTTGCAGGTTTTCCCAGTCTGTTTCTTTTTCAAAAAAGAAAAAAGACTTTTGTGTCTCAATGGGAGAGAGAAGGAGCTACCTTGTATTTACCAGAAGATAGACTGAATGAAATCAGGATAGATAAAAGAATATCCTGTCTTGCATATTTGATCCGGAAAGGCTGGGTTGAAAAACTATTTGCCCTATCATCAATCCTCCATACTCCATATATATCATCATAACCTAGTTCAGGAGCTGCAGCTCAAACAAATGTCACTATGTTTTAGATTTTAGCTCTCATTTCACTATTTAAATGAAGCAAATGATAGCTCAATGACAAACCAACAAAAATGAGAAAAGTATCAAAACCATCAGTAATTGCACAGATATCTTGAAGAACTGAAAATTTAAATCATTTTGCAGGTTTAACTGAGACTCTAGACTGTGAAGCACAATGCAAAGTTAACCATATGATTAAATCATATTCATCACAAGGACTGCCTTTTTATTTTTTATTTTTATTTTTTTATGTTTTAAGATAATTTATCAAGAACAATTTGGGTAAGCACCAAGAATTTTTCAACACCTTAAAATTATGACCACTTCAATTCACTTCTTAAAAATAGTAGAATACAACCAACATGAGTTTTATGGAATTACCTTCGTATTGAACAACTCTTGCCGGAGTTGCCAAAGTAACACTATTCTCACATCTCATGCTAATCTTAATTTGATACCATCTAAACAAATCACAAACGAAAAGATTCATAAGTCAATGAAAAATTTTGTAATCAAATGAATGATTAGAAATAAGCCTACCCTTGTTGGAAAAGGTCAAGGTTGTGAAACCGGTGAATGTAAACACCAATCTCTTGAACAGTCTTGAACATGACCACCAGCTTAACCTTAGCTGAAACCGACTTCTCATGCGACAATTTCTTTTCAGGTTCACTTTTATGGTTAACACCAATTAATCATAGTAAGCGCCGAAACATCCAAAACTTGCACCCCTACTTTTTTAAATCCAAAATAATCAAATTCAACACTGACTTCTGAACAACCACATAGTAACCTGCAGAAACACACCCCCTTTTTCACTCCTAATATCAAACTCTATATGAACATTCACATTCTATGATTCTCCAACTAGAAGTGTAGTCATAAAATAAAGCTGCCTACAGCTGCAGAGAGTAAAAACTTGGACATTCATAAATATATGTCTAACTTCACATGCACGAGGAAATAATTAAAGCAACCAAAGAATTTGTTGTAGCTAGTAACTATCATTCTTTTCTTTTCTTTTCTTTTCATATTTTTTTTAAGTGAACTATCATCCTAAATATTTTAAAAACACAATGCCAATACTAAAAATTTGCAATTTCAATTTTCATCAAATCCAGTTATATAAAATGACAACAATGAGGCGACGCAACTAAATTAGCATTAAATTAAATAATTAATTACCAAAAATAGAGGCCAAAGCTGACTCGCTGAAATTAACAGGATTATCAAATAGACGTTGATTAGAACAATAATGAGATTCATTCAAATTTAAAAAATGGATAGCAATAAATGAGGAATTAAGCAAATGTAAATAACATAAAAGTGACGAAGAACAAACCTAAGCTTCAGATATGCATAAGGAATTTAGAATTAGAAACAGAGTTAGGGTTTCATTATTAATCATTGAAGCTTTGGTGGGTTAAAAAGAAGAAGAATGAAAGATCTCGGTTCCGTGAATTGCGCGATTCCAATTCAAGTTTGTTTCCTTTTGATAAGAAGTGTTAGATTTGTATTTTGTAGTCGTTGATTATGCAAAATTACGATGATGTCCCTTTTTTCCACTTCTATAACGATGTCCATTTAGTCGTAACGTCGTTAAGTAGATCCATGGAAATGTTGAGTTTTGCCGTTTGCGCCAAAAAATGATAACGGACCCTATCGCCTGATGTTCCCGCCCGTTTGGTATAACATGCGCCTTTAAAAGGCCGGAATAAGAAAAATGACCCACTCTGAAATACAAAATGCTAAGCAGACTCCGATTTTATTTAAATACACCCAGAATAAAGTTAACCAACTACTAATAAAAATTTATTGGAAAACTAACCACACAAAATTTTTCTTTAAAAAAACAAAACAAAAGTTTTTTAAGTGAGTCAAAATGTGTATATTTCGATACTATTATACTTTATCGAAAATCATTGGTTTACTAAGTTTTAAGTTTTGAAGAAATGAAAAAGAGAACTATGGATAGCAAAAATCCTTAAGAATATGGGATCTACGAGTTTGGATTCGTTGATTGAACAAATCGATGTGGGTATTGTCATTCCCATATCATATCAAGTCTATTATCGTAGAAAAAAAGAGAGATGAAAAATGTTAACGAGAAGGGTAAATACTACTTTTCCGTTTAATACAATTTAGTCATCGACACACTCTTTGTACAAAATATTATGCACGAACTAATATGTTATTCTAGTGTTCTAGTGTTGATTGAAAAATTATCATAGATTCATATCGATTAGCATAATTTATATTGATGGTAGGGTGGTTGGTGATAATTTGGAAAATTGAAAGATACTAAAGCAGAACTTATTAGGGTTGGTGCTTGGAGCGCCAATCCGGATCGTATTTATGTATGGTTCATGAATACGAACAATTCATTTTTCCATAATATTACATATTTATGGTAGCACCTCTTGTCTTATAATATATATACACACACAATCTAATTTGATTAGAATAAAATTAAATCTGGTTTAGTCATATGTATATATTAGACAAAGGCCCGAGGATTTACAACGTAGTGTGCAGTTACAACATAGGTTGTAATTCACATTGGAAAGCGTCATTATAAGTTGTATATTCTCAAATAAAGTTCCTGGTCAAGATTTATTGACACATGTCGATTAGAAAAATCCGCTGAGACCAATACATTTCGTATATCGAGACTTGGTCTGATGGTTTATCATAGTGAGCCATGAGTCTTCGGAGACTCGTATAGACATGTAGGTATTTATTTGATAAATATTGAACGAATCGCAGAAGATTTCCTAATAGATGGTACACCGATGTCAATAGGAATCTTCTCGAGTCGAGTAGCATAGTGGTTCTTAAACTTGGGATACCACGGTGGATATATGAGTTATCATTCATACTTTGATGACAGTCACGTCAACGACCTATTTAGGTCAGACCTCCGCATGTTCGTAGGGTATGGACTGATGCCCATGATATCTGGTGTGTATCAAGATAGAATCTGTCAGTCCTGTGTACAAGGCATAGGTATCATGCACGTGTTTACGATCCGTTAAATCTATGGTCGTGGTGTTAGGGTTGGTGCTTTGAGTGCCAATCCGGATCGTATTTATGTCCGATTCATGAATACGAGCAATATCTTTTTCCATAATATTAATAATTTAAATGGTAGCATCTCTCTTTTATATACGTATTCGATCTAATTTCGATTAGATTGATTAGATTGAAACTAAATCTAGTTTAGTGATATGTATATATATTAGACAAAGACCCCAAGATTTACAACGTAGTGCGCAGTTACAACATAGCTTGTAATTGACATTGGGAAGTGTCACTATAAGTTGTATATCCTTAAATTAAGTTCCTGGTCAAGATTTACTGACACAGGTCGGTTAGTAAAATCCGTTGAGACCAGTATATGTCGTATATCGGACTTGGTCCGATGGTTTATCCCAATGAACCATGAGTCTTGGAGACTCGTATAGACGTGTAGGTATTTATTTGATAAACACTGAACGACTCATCGAAGATTTCCTAATAGATGGTACACCAACGTCAATAGGAATCTTCTCGGGTTGATTAGCATAGTGATTCTTTGACATGAGATACCACTGTGGATATATGAGCTATCATTCACACTTAGATGGCAGTCACGTCACCGATCTATTTAGAGCAGACCCCCACCTGTTCGTTGGGTGTGGACTCATGCTCATGATATCCTGTGAGTATCAAGAAATGATCCATCAGTTCTGTGTACAGAGCATGGGTAGTCCATAATTGATTAGCAATCTGTTAAATCTATGGCCATAGTATACTTCGGAAGTGAGTTCCGAATGTTATTTAGACATTGCTAATAGATACGTCGACGAGATTATTCCTATAGAGATTTGACGTTTATATCTATATCTTTGGGATAATCCGGATATCTGTGACGGATGGATTATACGTATGCAGTGACCTCGACCTGTATGATTCAGCGAGTTTATTCGTGGTCATCATAATTTACGGGTGGGTGAATTATGGACACGAAATTAGATTTCGTGACGGATATGCCTGAATATATAGAGTCCCACTAATGAAATATACTCGTAGAGCACTAGGGAAACTGTTATGAATAATATTTATTATTTATAACTCGTTTAATGGTTAAACGAAAAATACATGCAATCGGGACCTAACGATCATTTCCAAAATTAATGTGTATTTTTTTTTAATACTTGATTTTATTAAATACACATTAATAAAATATCAATTTGTGATATTTGACTTATATCATTAATATATGTATTTGAGATATTTAATGTAAATATAGTACATATATTTAAGATATTTGTATTTAATTATTTAATTATATAAATGTTATATGATTAATATAATTAAATTAACAAATATCTTATTTCATGATTAACTTTATTAAGTTTGGAAATGACATGTTTCCATTGGAACACATTTTATTATGCTTTATGAATGGATAAATGTTATCTAAATATTTAGCAAAATGTGTACCAATAATTTGAAACAAAAATTAAAGTATTTGATTATTATTTTTTGTTGAAATTCGACCCAGGAGGAAAATTGATACAAAATGGTTTTGTTTCATTTTTCCAAGAACAACACAAGTTTAACAAATTTTTAGAAAGTGAGTTGAGAGAAAATTGATGAAAGAAAGGAAAATCAAAGCCAAAAATTTGAAATTTTT
>SKCR01044301.1:0-77071 GCA_019454045.1 Zanthoxylum bungeanum
CTGCCTCGGTTGCTCATTGCCAAGATTTTCTTCATACGCGCGTCTCGACACACAATCCCGCATCAGGATGCGAGTCTTGATTCTGAATTTACCTCGATTTGCTCCGTATTTTGGCAATTTTATCCCTTTTTGATTTCATTGAGTCTCGGTATCATTTTAACCTGCAAAATAAACCCAAAACACATCAAAGCACTCATAAAACTCGAGATAACTCACGAATTATTAAATTAGAGGGCTGGAAAATACGTTCATAATGGTTGTTCATCGTGAGTGAAACAATCGTAACAAGCACGGAGGAAGGCAATCTCAACCCACCATAGCGGCAGTAACGTAGCAATATAATCCTCAAACATCGATACAACACAGCAACTGGATAACAAAACTTTCAGACAGTGGGCACATGACCTAAGACCGATTTATGTTCCTATATGGATAATACCCCAATACAAGAAAGTCTCAAAGCGCGGTTTTGACCTCCAAAGTACAATGACATTTTCGTTGGGTTGCACTCTAAATAGGACAATTTAGGACAATAAAAGAAGGAAATATAGATCTGAAGAGATTAATTTCTCTGTAAGAGCTCTGAATTGTTAATGAAGAACAAGGTTGTGTTATTGGACTCTGTTTAAAGAACTTAAATCATTTTTATGATTTAATTGTTAAACCCCAAAGTGACTGGCATCCCTTCGGATGGAAGTATACTGAAGTGACTAACATCACTCTGGAATGAAAGCACACCAGAGTGTCTGACATCACTCCGGAATGAAAGCACATTGATGTGACTGACATCACTATGGAATGGAAGTACATCAGAGTGATCATCACTCAAGAATATAAGTACACCGAAGTGACTGACATCACTCTGAAATAGATGTACACCGAAGTTACCGACACCACTCCGGAATATAAGTACACTGGAGAGACTGACATCACTCCGGAATGAAAAATACATCAGAGTGGCTGACATCAGTCCGTAATGAAAGTACACTAGAGTGACTAACATCATTCTGGAATGGATGTACACCAGAGTGATGATCACTCTTGGAGTTTTCGGGATGTCATAGTAAAATGTCAACCACACCTTTCAATTTTTTACAATGAATTGAAGTTATAAATCATCTTCCTAATTTCTCAAAATAAAAAAGAAAGAAGAAGATTTAGTTAAAATATTATCAAATTGAACTCTTCTTTTTTGACTGAAATATATCAGATATATATATATATATATATATATATATATATAAAAGCATGCACACGGTTCGATTACGGTTTAAACCATAATCAAACAGTGCGGTTCGCGGTTCGACATTGTAACATCTGGTGATCTCGACTACTGTTACATTATAGGACGCATGATACATGATATAAATCATGTTCGAACACATATATACTCATGAAATGACTTTGGGGATAATCGGTAAATTCTTCGCAATTTCGATACGAAATTGTATGATATTCCACTCCGAACAGCTCATGGTATTTGGGCCATAACGTTTCCATACGATCTCTGATTTTTATGAACTTTATTTTTTCAGAAAGCTAAGATCGAGACCTACAACTTCTGCGTTGAATATTTTCCAAATTCGAAACAGAAGCATGTCAAAAATGTAATTAAAAAATTCAAATGAATAGTACCCGTGGACCCATCTAGAGAATTCTCAAAATCTCTCAAAAGTTCTAATTTTTTAATTTAAAAATTTTTCAAATTAGCCAAATCAGCCACTATTATAAATAAGGGGTACTATTCACATATCCCTAAAATGGGAGAGAAAGAGATAAACGTGAGAAATATGAAGAAGAGAGAAAGAAAAAAGAAAGAAAGAAGAGGGAGGTCATGTTTCTTACCAAAAACTAAAGAGGAAACAAATATAAATCCTCACATAACAAGCTAAGAAGAAGAATAGTAACCATATGAGACTTGATGATGAAGGAAATCCAATGAAATGAGGTAAAGCCATTTTGACCCAACATTTGAATTATGAAGTTTTGATAGGGTGATGTTATGCAAGTGTTATGAGCATGTTTGAGATTGCATTAGGGTGGATAATCAACTAGGAAATGAATTTTATATTAAGAAATGGTCAAATTTATTAACGCTAAACATTGAGCTAAGTTGGGGTTATGAAGATTAAAGGGTTAAGTTGATGATAGAGTGTTGGTTTAGCATGCTTTAATATGGAAGTTTAAGGAATTTTTTTGTGTATAGTTGTAATATGAAGGTGTTGGAGGTGCAACTGGGTAAGCTAGATAGGGAAACGTTGATGTTGGGGCCTGGAAACTGGCGAGCGTCGCGACGTGTAATAACGAGAAGGCCTCTATTTTATTTCTGCTCGTATGAACGTCGCGACGCGCAAAGCTCGATGTCATGATACGAAACACATGAAGCTCTCTGTCTCAGCCTGCTCGTGTGAGCGTCGCGACGCGAAACAGGGGAAGCTTTCTGCCTCAGCCCTGTCCGTGTGGGCGTCACGACGCGTAACGTTTGGTTTCGTGATGCATGGCCATTTTCCAGGATCAATTTTAGCCATTTCAATTTCATCCTAGAATGTTAAGGGCCACTCCAAGGGTTTCATATCATCATACATCTAAGCACTACATCCATGATTATGAATGGTTTCTTAGTCTAAACATACTAATCATAACTCGAATACAGGAAAAATTTGTTTTCCGCAGAATTCCTTTCAATTGCATCCAGGATCAAAAGTAACCTAGTTACATTCAAGATTAAGGGTAATGCAGGTTGATTTATGAGTGGACACTCTCTTTCTAAGTTGACTTTTCATTTTTATTTTTAGTAAAGACTTATTTTTACACACATAGGGCGTTAGCCGGTTTTATTATAGTTATTTCATGAAAAAGAATGTTTCAAGAAGTATGATTTTAAAAGCATGATTTTTTTTGTTTTTGGAGGTATGGGGAAAAACCCACCTCAAGCTGTAACTTATGGAGTTGACGGATAACATGTGCACATATAGAGCAGGACTGAGGGGGCGGTGATACGTAACGCCCACAGATCCTAGATTCAGGGCTAGATGGACGGCGATATGTAACGCCCCTAAACCCTAGTTTCAGGGTCAGGTAGTAGCATGGATCAACACTTCTCGCCCTAGTTCAGTGTCTTGGGGGCCGATGATACGTAACGGCCCAAGACCACTAGTTAGGCGTATGGGGGGACGGCAATACGTAACGCCCCCATGAGTCAGATTTTCAGCAGATTTCATATACAGGTTTCTCAAAAAAAGATTTTCAGAAAGATAGTTTTAAGAAATAGTTTTCAAGAGAAAATGTTTTATAGAATCTCAGAGTTATACAAATAGATAGCAGTTTCTACAAAAGTTTTTCAGAAAAAGAGATGTTCTCATATAAGAAGAATGATTTCTAGAAAAGATGATTTCTTTGAAATGATTTTGGTTTTAACAATGGAATTTCAAAAAGTATTTCATTTTTTTTTCTTTTTAAACCGTCCACTCACTAGATCGTTCAAATGATCTAACCCCTCACTCCCAGTTTCTTATTTTACAGGTATATTCGGAGGACGAGCTCGAGATGATGGATACTGATGGCAGTCACTAGAGGGTTCGAGTCCACCAGTTCGAGTACAGAGTCATAGTTCAGCCTCACTTTAAATAAAAGTCATGTATCATTCATTTTATATAGTTGAGATTATATGTATGATAAGATAATATGTCCAAGAACAGAGTTGAATAAAGAAATATTAATAAGTATACAGTTATAGTTTTTAGATTAATTCATGTTAATGAGTTGGGCAAAGGTCCCTATGCATGAGTCTATATTTGAGATGAGTTATTAGTGATATATTCAGTCAGTGAGTCAGAGGCTCATGGGAATAGGACAACCTATTCCCTACCGGTAGCATCTCCGAAATGAGGATGTTACAAAGATGGTATCAGAGCATGGTCTGGGGAGTTAGTGACTGCAATGGGTAGAGTGTTGGGGTCTTGCATACGTAGTATGACTGAGATACTAGTATACGAGGCACTACCTATCCAGTATCTGATCCTCGAGTATGTCCTCAAGACCTATAGACAGGTTAGTAAGAATTCCCAAAATTATTTCAATTGTCTTCCTAATAAAAGTAACCATAATCCTTGTTCTAATTAAGGATTCTTCTGTTGTTATCCTGGCCTATTAGTAGAAGTTCAAGACAAGTTATGATGACCAATAGTGGGGTTCTGAAATAGAAAGCTATTACAGTTATTTCATGAAAAAAATGTTTCAAGAAGTATGATTTTAAAAGCATGATTTTATGGTTTTTGGAGGCATGGGGAAAAACCCACATCAGACTGTAACTTATGGAATTGATGGATAACATGTGCACATGTAGAGCAGAACTGGGGGGACGGCGATACGTAACGCCCACAGATTCTAGATTTAGGGCTAGAGGAATGGCGATACGTAACGCTCTAGACCCTAGTTTCAGGGTCATGTGGTAGCATGGATCAGCACTCCTGACTCTAGTTCAGTGGCTTGGGGGACGACGATACGTAACGTCCCAAGACCACTAGTTAGGCGTATAGGGGGACAGCGATATGTAACGCCCCCATGAGTCAGATTTTCAGCAGATTTCAGATACAGGTTTCTCAAAAACAGATTTTCAGAAAGATAGTTTTAAGAAAGAGTTTTCAAAAGAAAATGTTTTATAGATTCTCAGAGTTATACAGATAGATAGCAGTCTCTACAAAAGTTTTTCAGAAAAAGAGATGTTCTGAGATAAGAAGAATGATTTTAGAAAATATGATTTCTTTGAAATGATTTTGGTTTTAACAATGGAATTTCAAAAAGTATTTCAGTTTTTTTTTTCTTTTTAAACCGTCCACTCACTAGATCGTTCAAACGATCTAACCTCACACACCCATTTTCTTATTTTGCAGGTATATTCGGATGATGAGCTCAAGAGGATGGATACTGATGGCAGACACTAAAGGGTTCGAGTCCACCAGGTCGAGTACAGAGTCACAGTTCAGTTTCAGTTTAAATAAAAGTCATGTGTAATTCATTTTGTATAGTTGAGATTATATATATGATAAGTTAAGATGTCCAAGAACATAGTTGAATAGAGAAATATTAATGAGTATACAGTTATGAGTTTTTAGATTCATTCATGTTAATGAGTTGGGCAAATGTCCATATGCATGAATCTATATTTGAGATGGGTTATTAGTGATGTATTCAGTCAGTGAGTCGGAGCCTCAGGGGAATAGGACGACATATTTCCTTCCGGTAGCATCTTAAAAAAGGGGAAGTTACAGACATTCGGTGTTTTGGCCAAAGTCAAACCGCAATCGAATCTTAAATCGGTCGAACTGTACGATTCAATTCGGTTTAAGGTTTGAAATAGTTTTTTAATAAATTAAATTAAATTTTTATAAAAATAATAAAAAATTATATATTTACTAAAGAGTAAATAAATTAATTTAAATTATTATAAAAATAACAAAAATTTAAAGATTTACTAAAGAGTAAGATTAAAAGTAAATATTGATAATTTACTTATCGTTTTGAAAAAAAGAGTTTGCACTTAAATAAACTACATATGTATCCTCTTGGGGCATATATGAATCAAAGTTTACGTAATTTTATTACATTTTATTTTTAATAATTTACCTCATTAATATTTTATTCATCGTCATCCAGGGAAGGTGGTCTGGTTCTTGAGCTTCCGGTTCCAGTTGTGTCCATGTTATCACACAAATCTTCAAAAGTTTTCGCCTGATTTTACGCCCTATCACAATTTATTAAAAAACTCAACATAATGATTATATTAACACTTATAAATATTTATTTAATAACTACCAATAATAATTTTTAAGAAATTCAACACAGTGTTGATATCAACATTGAATTTGTCCCCTATATGTATAAACGATGGGCACATCTATCGTTCTCATGGGTATCTAATACCATTGGGGTTTAAACATGCAACTTTTCCCATTAAACATGTAACTTAAACCATTAAATATGTAAACTCTATCAATAAACATGAAATTTTTGAAAACATGAAACTAGTTTCATATTTATTGGTAGAGTTTGCATATTTAATGGGTTAAGTTGCATGTTCAATGTTCAAAATAGCATGTTTGTACCCAATGGTATTTGATACATTTGGGTAATATAGTAGTGGGCATAAACGATAGATTAGTTTCTACATGCAAATATTAAATATAAGTTTAAACATATATTTTTCCAATGAAAAAAAATCACTATAGTGAAAAAAAAAAAGTTGAAAAATATTTATATATGCAAGTATTTAAGGCATTTTGGAGGGTTGTCAATGGTCCAACCCAAAATATTGAAAATATGATACGAGAGCCCAAAAGAACTTGAAAAGCCCAATGAGAAGTTTAACCCTGAAGTCGGACAGTGAATATGTTGTGGACAAAAAGGAGTGGGGCGCCATCGCAGAATTTGCTAGAATCATCTGGCAAAAATACACAAAAATAATTAATTGAAAAAACAGACACTAAATCTCCTCAGATATTTGATGATTGAGTTGAGCAGAAAGTTATAAATTAGTAGTTGCAAGAGAAAAAGCAAAACCTAAGATGAAAGATGACATGGATCTTCGTTGTGGGTCCGATATGATGGAGACCGACTCCGGCTCCGCCACCGCCACGCGGCAGCATCAGCAATACCATGGCCAAGACGTCCAAGTAAGAGAGCTACTCACATTGGCTCGCCAGCTCATCAATCAAGGGAAGCCTTCCCAGGCTCTCCAGGCTGTAAGATTTCTACGCCAGGCTCCTCTTCTTTCAACCTTTTTTTTTTTGCTTCATATGTGATTAATGGCTGTCGGTTATTTTATTTATTTTAATTTTGTCGCTATCAAAAAAAAAAAAAAGGAAATTTGTTGAGGGAGTTGCTTAGGAGCATTATTATTATTATTATTATTATTTTGCATTAATTTAGTATTACTTTAAGTTCACAACAATTGGTAAAGTTGCAGAGACTATATATTTATTTATAATTTATTTAATGGACAACGGGGGTAAAGCTGTGTACAATTGGTCTGGTTATAGCGCGAGCCAGTTTTGTGTAGTGGGTACGACCTTTTAATTATTTATGTAATGATTTGAACAGGTGGTGATGGCGATGAGAGCCAAAGGTGGGGAGGAGGCTGTATTTCAATCCCTGCACCGTGCTCGCCAATTGTATATAAATAGACTGCAAGAAAACACTGCTGTGGATCAGCTGGCTGCTTTATTTGCTGAATGTGTGATTGCTGAAGCTCAGCCTTTGAATGATGAACCTTCATCGTGTGAAATATCTACTCCATCACCTGCGCTGGATGCTGATGGATCTTCTATACTTGCGGAAACTGGAAGAATGCAAATTGTGTTGGATGCATTCTCTGATGGAAGCAGCTTTATATGTTTACAGTGTGGGGGTCTTGTCAGTAACCATCGCAAAGACGAGCACTATGCATACTGGTGTTGCAAACTCTGATTCAGAGGTATATGCTATTCACTTGATATTCTCTCGTTCTTGATCTTGATGTGATGCACCTCTATAAATATTATTACCAAGCTGTTGTCCTACTTGAATTGCAATTGACTGCATGGTTATCTGAGTATACGATATTGCCAATGATGCTGGATCTTGTTGCTGGCAGACAAATGATTGCCGGATGTAGGATTTAGAGGTCATGCATCTGTCTGCAGAGGAGTAAATAGTGAAAATATGTGCCCCGCTATGTGTAGCTTAGAATCTGTACTATTGCAGCTAGTAAACTAAATCATATTGTAGATGAATGTGAGTTAGATTACAATCAAGTGGTTGTTAATGTCACAAACTATTATATTGCATATAATTATGTAATAAAGGATTTTGAGGATAGTGCTTTAATTTCTGGAGGTGTTCCCTTCTGTTTTCTCATGTGATGTCTGCATTCTCTGTTATTCAGCTATGTAGTACATTAGTTACTTCAAGAATTTGAGTTCAGAGTTGCTAATTTGAATATATTCGTCTCTCATGTCTCTCTCTTTATGAATGCAAGTGTTTTGGACACGAGAAATGAAATCTAGCTCATATGCTGCTGAAACAGATAGGAGGGGATGCAAGAACAAATCAAGCATGAGGGCTGAAGCAAATCAGTAATGATGGAATGGAATAGTCAAGTGCTCTGTTGATCTGTTGCTGCTTTTAAAATTTAATATGCTTTTCATAGATTGTTGAGGGTATTATTGATTTGGATTTCATCATCTTGAGAGATAAAAAATGACCTTTCGCCACCGTATGAGAGTGCTTAAAATCTTGATAATATATTTAAAAGCGTTAGTTAAACCGACTGATGGAGGGAAAGAGTATAGCTGGAAGAAATAGATGACTGAATTTTGTCTGAAGGAATGAAACCTCTACCCAGAAAATCTAACCCCCTTCTGGATACTGAAATGAAATGTACAAGATTCAGTAAAATTTTATTTTCACTATAAAGAGAGTAGTTGCTTGTTACATACAATGCTTTTAACAAAATCAATATTGCGCTTACACACAATAAAATCCAAAATGAATTAGACTGAACTATTTCACAAAAATCAAAAGGAGGAAAAAGCAAATATTAGACGAGACAGGATCTTCATACAGATTTATAAACAGTCAGTGGGATTCTCGTTCACCATTGATGCACTTGTGTAACCTCAAGTATCCAGCAACTTCTTGCAAGAATCCAATGAACACCAACGGCAAGAACACTACTATACAACATACTCTTACAGTAATCACAGCCAAAATTTGCAATATTTATAAACCCTAAAATTTGCTATAATCAACTTGTTGAAGACGGCTATTGTGGTATAGCTCCTTGCTGCTCTTCACTCTGAATCCACTAAAAGAATAAGATTCTTGTTTGTAGTAAGCTACGGACGGCTGCAACATCAAAGCCAGCCAGTTATTATTATAACAACTCAGTCTGTCCACCCAAGCAGAATGTTTGTGTTTCAGTTGGCCAACTGAAGGATCAATGGATTCTGATTTCTGAGTTCATGTAATTAGACAGATGAAATTCATTTTGATTGCGATTTTTTAAAAACATTCTGCAACTAGTTTGACATGGGTAAAGACATTTTCTCATAGCCATCATCCCAAGATGTAATATTTACTAGTCATAGGTAAAGGTAACCGTTTGATAAATACTAGTTCCAATGCCGTAGAATACTTGGACTATGACTGGAAATATTTATATTTATAATAAAAGGTTACCTGCATTCCTTTTGTGGCTCTTCCATGCACGCTGCAGAGATTAGTATAGTTATAGCAAGATTAGGCTTGTGAACAGGACTATAGAACATCACCCTGCATGTGGACGAGGCTTTGCCCTCACAATTGTTTCATCACTGTGCCTGATCCATTCTGAGAGTCTCCATGGCTTTTGCCACTTCCATTTAAACTGCAAAAGCCACTGGTGGTGACTTCTCTTCCATCTCCATAGTTTTCCACCTTGTCCTACAGCTACTAATTTCTTCATTGACAACTGCCCAAGTGGTACCATCTGCGGTAACACCAAACCTGCCTGGGTCAGCCAAAATAGTAAGTAATAAAGGATGGAAAAGGAGTTTAACCTTTCTGTTTTGGTTCATGAATGCTGCTGACTCTCTGATTGAGCCATTAGCAATCCCCGGTGTATATTTCAGCTGCTTTTGTGCTGGGACAGACATCGGAGAGTGGGGCCCGCTCGTTTCATCAGCCAAGTGTTTTAGTGAATTGTGCTGGTTCCCCTGTCCATGGCCAGCATGAAGAATTAGATGTAGAATAATTAAAGTACAGCAACACCACCCATATAATGAAAACACACACAATGGCTTTGTAAACCTAAAGATGGGCCTCAAAGACCTAGAATTTTATCAGAAATCATCACTGTGCACTTTTCAATTTTAGCCTTCAATTGCATGCTCTGATAAAGTTCTAAAATTTTTTAGATGATACACGAGAACAGAACTCAAGTGACATCTAAACTCACCGAAGCTGATGTAGCCAATGCTATTGCAACAGCCTGCTCTCTCAATTTTAGCTCCTTCTCCACTTCCTTTCTTCGTACCTCACTCTGTCGCAACAGACCTACGAGTTCTTTTAGTTGCTCTTTCATTTCCTTGATCTCTAAATCTTTCTCCCACAATAGGCACCTGTTGCAAACACGCAAGGCTCTTTAGAATTTTGACTGGGGAAAGAATGTCTTTAATCATAGAATTTAAATAAGAAAGTGTATGTGTTCTGTGAAATCTTTAACGTTAAAGCAAATAAATCAATAATAATCAAGTTGACAGGATCAATTACGTGCAACTAAAAGTATCAATAGGGCAGCTAAATAAAGTCCCAAACTGAAAAAACATATAGAAGTTTAGATATAATTAGGTTCTAGAAAGCACCTTGAATCTGCAAGAGAATTGAACATGTATTGAAGCAAGTTCTTTGCATCTCCCATTGAACGCAACTGATTCCAACGTCCACGGTTAGTGAAGGCACGATCCCGCTCTTCTGCCTCTGAAAGTTGTGAAGCCATTGCTACAAGTGAATTAGATGATATGCTCAGCATGTTCTCGAGTGAAGATATTCTGGCCATTCTTGCATTTGGTGACATAGAGGATGCTCTGAGAAAACAATTAAATCAAGCTAATACTTAAACTATTCTTCATCAATCAAAAAAGAAAAAGGAAATAATTTGGGGTGAATGAATTATTTTCACAACTTATACCTAGCAAATCCGTTCTTTCCCCTAGGAGGACTAAGTCCCTTTGAAGCAAACTCATCCACTTGCTTCAGCACTGCCAACTCTTCTGCTAGCGCAGCTCGTCTGGAGATTAGTAGTTAATAATAAAAGAACTAGGAAAATGTTTTAATTCACAATGGAAATAAATATGAATAAAGCACATACACTTGGCTCTGCTTCTCATATTCAAAACGAACTTCATGCACATTCACCATGACTTCTAGATCATGATCAAGCCAGCGTTGTAAGGATTTGTCATTGGTCTACAGATATCAATTAAGTGAAAAAAATAATAACAAATTTATAAAAAATAAAACAAATCAGTGCAAGAATAAGCAAATAATATTACCTGCCCATTTGTTAAATTTCCATTTGTGACAGCTGGAAGATGGCATGAAATTAGTAAATTTTAGTATAAAGAATGGTCTAAAAATCCCATGTACGTAAACAAATAGCCCCTCCAGTATAGTAAACATTGATAAGGTACAATGTGATGAAAGAGTAATGTTGATTTTTCTAACCCTTAATTAAGAAGAGCTACAAGCATAGTGCATACCCGAGACAAGGGCTTTCCATTCAGCAGCCTAAAAGAAGGTAAAACTGAATAAAACTTACCTGAGTTCTCACGGGCAGAAGATTTACGTGATTCCAACAACTCTTTTAGCCGCTTGGTGGCCATTGCAGCCTCTTCTGTCTTTCTTTGAAGAACCTGCATGAAAGAAGTTTGTTCCAATAAACAGCTGCATATTATTTCTGATACATATAAATCAGTACGACAATACTACATATGAGGCCTTTTTTCTGTGTGAACAATGGACTAGAATTATACTTTTAATTGACTCAACTGGAACGGGTTCCTCTGTTTCTTGCTTGAGGTCAGTGTTTTGCTTCTTAGATTTTTTGAGATATCAACTCAAGAATCAGAACATACTGAATTTCAAGGATTATCTTTTGGCCTATTGGCATAGAGCTTGAAACTTATATTATTCTATAGGTTTATAACTTTTCAAAGTGAAGCATCCTTAAATATGATGGAAGCAACAGGAAATGCAAAATAAGAGTCACAAACATGGCAAAGGGGGATCAAAACAGATTGATGGTGACACATTTAGTAGTACATTCCTCTTGGAAAAGTTAGTGATATAGATAAATTACATAAGCAAGCAAGAAACACGTGCTCACCAATTTCTGGCGTTGATTCAAAGCTTGCAGCTTATGTCTTTCATATTCGTTTCTTCTTCCCTCCTTCCGTAACTGTTTTTGTCAATACATAAATAAATAGGTGAACATACAATATATACAGACAATATCTCAATAAAGTTTACAGGTGTGAAGCATACTCGGAGAGAAGTTATATGTACATAGTTTATATAATCGTTTTCATTTGTGCTACCATATTAAAATACCAAAGTATAACTAGTCCATCTATTTTCTTATTTAACCTCCCTAAAAAAGTTCTCCATAAGGATGAATAAAAAGTACAAAATGCAATCTTGGTAATTAGTAAATTCGACTACGTACTATCATGTGAGTTAATGCAGAGGTAAATCCAAGTTTCACAAACATAAATTGCTGAATTTTTTATTCAATTTTTTACTGGGGGTCATAAGCAGCCACTAGCTTTCTTTAAAAAAAAAAATTACAATGATGATTACTGCCATTGGGAGTTTAAGGTTTAAAGAACTGTGTATACAATGAAATTGCAACTACAACATCATGCAAAAAAGAGAACAAGTCTAGTCTTTTGCATGCAACTACCAAAAGTAGAATTTCAAATGTAATGTAACAAAGACCAAACCAGAACCCCTTAAAATTGCAAATTCAAGTAGTGAAACAGGCTTATAAAAATTAAAACATGTGTTGTGTGAAAAGAGAATTCAATGCCATCCCAACTAATCCTGCTCCAATCAATAATCTTCCCTTCTTATTTCAAATAAAAAACGACCTGTATCATTAATTGGAAAGAGCATAAGAAGTAATTCACCTGCAACAGTTCCTTCTCTTGAGAAGCTTTCCAATGTCGAAACCGTTCTGCTTCTTGTTTTATTCTATGTTGCAATTGAACCTACATAAAGAAATAAGGGAACAAAAGAAAAGAATTAGAGGTGTATAGAGTAGAGATAATAAATAACATGATACATTAAAAGACAAAATGAGCATACCTTTTGTGCCTTTATAAATTGAATTTCATCTTGCAATCGCTTTGCTGCTTCATCACTCTTTTGTTTCTGCTTTAAAAGTTGAACCTGGTTCTCTTGTTTTTTCTTGAGATCCAGAATCTGTTGTGCATAAGTTATGAAAATTGTTTACCGGAATAAGTTGTGTTATTTAATATGTAATTTTAACTAAATCCTACATTACCTGTGCCTCAAGTGATTTTAATTTCTGGGCATGTACATCTTGCAGTTTTTGTGTTTGCCCATCAGAACCCGCAGCAAGATTTTCAACTTCAGCCAACAAACGATCTCTTTCTTGCTGCAGAAATAAAACAGGTTCATAGATGAATCATCTGTTATTTCAAGGAGCAAGAATATTCAAGAAACATTTTTTTTTTACCTGCACAGTTCGTTTTTCATCCTCCAATTCTGTTATTTTCTTCCCAAAATGTTGCTTGAGTGCCACAGTGTCAGAGCCTCCAACAAGTTTCATCTCTGACTGCTCAGACATCAAATGTGATGATTAACATTAAGAACATAATGTAAATTATCAAGGGTGCAGATGTCTGCTTCATCCAGAAAAGACTTGCAAATCTTGAAGGTATACAGAGAAAATATTAGAATGTACAAGCAAAAACTCCTCGTCAGTGCTTATGATTTTTCTTTGAACAGAGGTAAAATTCCAGGGGTCAAAAAGAAAAAGAAAGAAAGAAAAAGAAGAGAGAATGAAGAATCATTAACTATCATTTCATGGCACTCCATGCTCAGCCAGAAAATCATCTAAATTGAACTGCATACACTCCTCTTTCCGGACAACACATACAAAGAAACCCATCAACAGTCAGCCAAGTAATTAGTGAACCTATGAGAGATGTTGTTCCCACATGACCCGATCAATTCGATCAGGCCTATTCTAACAAATTGTAAAATGTGTGCTATCGGCTGGTGGGATGAACTGCATTGCTGATATTGACCTCAAAAAAGAAACGGTAGGTATAGATAGTCCATGTATAGCTAACCATCGCACTGTAAAATTGGATAGGTTCGATCTATGGTCGTTGGATCCTCCTAAAAATATCTACTATATTCGTTGCATCTACGAATTGGCCAAATTTCTCATGGACGGGAAAAAAATGAACGTTCTAACTAATAGAAGAAGCAGAATACCAAATTTAATAAATAAAAATTCCTAGATGTAGCACCTCTTCCCCTCTGTCGTGCCACGCCATGTTATGCTTTGTTAGAAGTTAATGTAGGAAATGCACTCTTGCAGAAATTAAAAAATACAAGGAAAAAGAAAAAAATATATAAATTTTCATGAAAAATACCTCTTTCTCCTCCAAACGCATGTTCAACTCATGCAACTCTTTGTCCATAGAATTCTGTAGAAGCGTATGCTCCCACTCCTTTGCTACTTCATCAATTTCTCTAGAATCATCTGCCAAAATTTGACATTGTATTCTAATAATAATAGTTTCATCGATAGGAAACTTGATTTTATACAACACTCGAAAGCTATTTCACTAATCGAGTCACACGAAGCGTATCTTTTTACATCATCCACTCAAAAAGAATATCTTAAATTATCAATTAATTAAAGAAGAAAAAGAACTCGCAGACCAAGGAAATCCAGAGAGAGAAACTGATTGAATATAACTGATGAAAAATAAACAGCAGTGGTAATGAAGCTTATACCCAGTTTTACCAATGTGTAAGTACATTTTATTTAGTTATAATCATCGGAGAAGTGTCATACCTGTTATAATTTCAGCCATTTGATAATCAGTTTGCTCAATACTAATCAAGCTCCTTTTAAGCCCATCACTTTTCAGAGGACAAGGACTACCATCCTGAAAGACCAAGTATCAAATTTACGTGTAGTGATCCATTCATTGATCAAGCCTACACTAATTGCACTCATAATCATGACTAAAGCATTATAGGTTAAATCTCCCATTTTTTAATAAAAGGAGATAATAATTAACAGAGAAGTAAAGTGGAAGATATGTTCACTTACTTGAGCATCTGTTTCAAGCTGCTCTACAATAGTGCATCTGCCTCGGTAGTCATCGAGTTTACGGCACAGATCTTCATTAGCGGCTTCCAGCTGAGCAATCCTTTCCTTGAGATCCTAGACAAACGGTTTTATGAGATGACTTATGAAATTGATCAATACACAACTATCTCCAAAAATGAAATTGAGAATTTGTTAATGAATGGATGGTAGGTCAGAACGTGCACGAAACACAAGCAGTAAACATGAACATAAACAGTGCCGCGTGAACAATAATGCGTACTTCATGAACAGTGTTTTTCTATTATGTTTTACTTTAATTATTCCATTAAGAGTAGTTTAGCCTTATTGGTAGGTAAACTTAGGTTTTAAACTAGTATTTAAGGTTGGCTTTATATATTATTCCAACAATTCTGAACTATTGTAAAATTAAAGGCTTTGCTATTTGGAGTTCTTTGAATTTTTTTCGGCTTTTCAGAGTATTCTTGCTTTGATTCGCTTGGGCTATAGTGTATTCAATTATGTGAATCTGATTTACGGTTTAATTAATTCAATTCCGTGCGTTAATTAAACCAAATCTATTTTTACTTGAATTTAGGTTTATAACCCTAAATTCCCAATTCCAATCTTGAACAAACCCTAGATTTGAATTCAAATCCCTATACCCCAAATTAACCAAATTCCTTGTGCAATTCACTAACTTATCGAAGAAGACTTAGTACCTTGAGGATCAGGCTAAGGGTGGCAATGGTTTGTTGTTGGATTCTTAATCAGGTCCTCAATAGAATTATTCAATTTAGTCAAACCAAACTATCCTTACATTAAGAACCTGACAAGTTTTAATAACCCTCGAATAATTAAACCAGTTTCTCTATGAGAAGATGTGAGAATGAAAATGTTGAATAAATAATTCTAATGATCGACATAATATCCAAGATAATAGTTCATACAACCCAGATACATAATATCCAAGATAATAGTTCATACAACCCAGATACCTGTACTTCATCAGATGAAGATCCTCCGACACGGGCACAAAGTTCTGCCTGCAAAAACTCTAGTTGTTGACGCATCTTCAGCATCTCACTAGACATAGGATCTCTGTTGACCTATTAAAAAACAGAAATACAAAAATCATAAATTCATGAAAGAAGTGCAGCTTTACTCGAGGTAAATGAAATAAAAAAAAATTCAGAACTTACAACAGGCTTATTTTGTATGTTTCGAGCACGATTTGCATATTTTAGAGTGTTGAGCGTTTCCTCGGCATTAATATCAGCAGGACTAATGCAGGCTGAGAAGGTGAAACTTTTTTTGATATTGGAATAACATTAAAGAAAGACAAGCACATGTTGAGATTGGAATGAAAAACCAGAGTAGAAAGGGGACTAGAATATGTGATTAAAGATAACAGGTATCAAATTCAAGAATCATAAGTTACCTATCATAACAGTTCTGCTGTTACCGCCGAGTGAATCCTGCCAAAATATATGAACTTAGTCTAAACATATAAATACAAGGATGAAAAAGATAATATGATAACTAAAAAAAAAAATTCATTATTGTCTCTTCTAAAGAGTTTCTGAAATAGACATCTCATTTCAACACCAATTATTTCCACAATCAATTGGAAAGGTGATACCAGAGTCAGTTGAAATGTTTAGGAAGGAAAATTCCTATAAATAGTTCAATCTCTCTGGTCCTTGCTGCTTTATTTATACCCCATTGCATCATAATCCTCAAATTACCTGCAAAAGCCTAGTAAGTTTACTGTCACGATAAGGAACATGTACGCCTTCTTTGCGCTTTTTTTCATCACCCAGAGCGCTTATAACATTACCAAGTGCAAGCAGGCCCTTGTTGATGTGAACTCCTGTTTGGAAAATGTAAATGTTCTGTTATTATGTTTTGACCAATAAGCACATTAAGATTCTACAAACATCTCCACCAACCTTCCTTGAAACGCATACCATCAGAACCAGTTCTTTTGGCTCTCTCTGATCCTGCAAGATCTACCAAATGCAACTTGGCACATAGATATTCTTCATTCATACTCTCATTAGGACTGCTGTTTCCCAAAGAAACTGGATCGAGCTTACGCATTTGCTCTAGGGTGATGGTGAAGATCGCATGTGAACGACTGTATGAACACAACCCAGAAATATACACATGTTACTAAATCTGATAAAGATTATTGTATATTTTACTACAGCCATTTTAGAAATGCAATTTTTCAAACCAGCATGTTACACAAATATAATATTGAAAAAGTCATAAATTTGGGAAATTTTTCATCGAAAGAAATCTATGAATGATCCCGGTATGAACAATAATACTGAAATCAATTAGTCAAAAGAGACCTTCTTTAACACTATATATGCCAAATTTGGAAAGATAAATATCTTTATCCATATCATAAAAAGATATTGTCAAATAGCATATTCAGACAAATTTACCAAAACATATATGTAATTGATTCAAATTATAGAAGTAGGATTAACCTTGATTGATTGTTCATGTTTGTACTCCCAGTTGCTCTGCTCAACGAACCTTGCTCTAGACAGGCCGCCATTTCCTTTAGTGAGCTAACACTAACTTCGGTAGATCCAGCCAGCGTAATAACACCATTTGATGTTTCTCGGATTTGTATTGGAGGTTTCCCAGGTACAGTTATTTTTCCTGTGTGTCCATTTGGAGTATCTGGTTTGTTCAAACAAGTGGGGTCTAGCAAATCCCGTACTTCTTCTTTTAGAATCTTTGACAACACGGGATTTTAATTAGATAGTCACCACAACAATTGCATAATATTGAGTAACATATAATACTATTAGAAAAAAATGATTTTGGAAAAAAAAAAACCCTCTTCAAATCAAGGCTTTAGTAGTACATTGTTCAATAGGGAAACTCAAATCATCAAAGATCGAAAGTTTCATTCAGTAAAACAGTATGCCATAAAAATGTAAGGTACCTAGTGACTGGAACTACATAGATTTTCAGTTATATTTTATAAATGCCATAACTATGCTGCATGACTGATATTTGTACCGAACTCAAAACATTTATGAGAACAATGTAACGGTTAGTTTATAGAAAGATGGGACCATAGAGTGTTGCTGATGGCATATAAGAAGAAGAAGAAAAAGAAGAAGAAGAAGAAGAAGAATACAGGCAACAACAAACCTCAATGAATGAAACATGCAAATGGAATTCGTTTTGATCCTTTAGAGTTTCAATTTTGCTGAACAGAACATTCATAACTTGAGGAATAATTCCTGTTTGGTATCCATCTTTGAAGCCAGTTCCCATTGTATATGTTTTTCCAGATCCTGTCTGTAACATATTGAAATGTCAACTGTAAGAAAAATGATTATGCAAACATACATTACTTCAGTTGAACAGTTTTCCACAGAAGATTATCTTTACCTGACCGTAAGCAAGGACAGTGGCATTATACCCTTGGAACAAACCATCAACAAGTGGAGAAATACATTCATCGAACATGGCAGATGAAGAAGAACCGGCGCTTCCATATACATGATCAAAAGTAAAGGAGTGTGTCCCAATTTGCACCTACAATTTCGTCAAATCCGACATGTAATTCAGAAAACAAAATTGCACATGTAATCCAGATTGATAAACTATTGAATTTTCAATATGAAGGGTTGCAGTATATTTTATTTTATTTTATCCTTTTTTTTTTCCTAGAAACTTTCCTCTGGACCACTTTGGCACTCATAATTTATTATACCGACAACCAGTCTGATTATTCTAACATTTTCCAATAAAACCAAATAAAGACCATGGCCAAACAATTCCTGAATTGAATCATAACAACAAGTTCAGTAATTGCCTATGATTTTAAGATACAGCTATGAAACTAATCCAATCAATAGGAAAAAAAAATAGCAGGTGATGACTGAATTCCATTGTTGCCTAGGCGCGACAAAGACTCTCAGATTTCTCACAAGACATCATAAGATCCACAGGATTCACATTCTTACCTGAGGCTTCCCAGGAAGGACAGTGACACAGTCTTTACAACCTTGTGCACGTTCATCACCGATGAGCGGTCTTACGTGCACTGCAACCTTCACACAGCAATCCTCTCCACAGCCGCCGCCAGTTTCCATATGAAGCAGCTGAAGGTTACAAGAAAATTTAGCTTATAACTTCAGAGACAGTAAGAACAGAGAGAATGAGCGTATCAATCTTAGCTCTAATCTGTTCTCGTTGTCTTAAAATTTGGAAAATTTCGGGCAAAGATAGCGATGGAGCAAGAGAGGAAACTGTGAGTTAGGTTTCAGACAATGAGCTTAGAGAGAGAGAGAGAGAGAGTAGAGGAGAGAAAAAAAAAAGAGAGATTTGAGAGAGAGAGAGAGAAGGGTAGTTGGGGAATTAGAGGATGGAGAGCAAAGGGACATAAAAGTTTGCCACAATACAGTTAAACTGCAAAGACAACTACCACTATCATTTTCCTTGGGCTTCACTGCATCACTAACAGCTTAGACGGTTGTGTGCGCGCAGAAAACAAACTTTCATGACGCCCTTTCCCATTTTACCCCTTCTGCCCACACAACGGCTCTCAAGTTTCACCTTCATTGTGGTTTTAGGTAGGATCGGAGAAAATCTTAAATTTTGATGGGATTTGTGATTTTATATTATTTAAAATAAAATTTAAGATTTTTTTTTTATCTTGATTATCAAATTTTACATAATAATTTTTTGCTTCAATTAAAAAAAAATTATCGTGGTTTTAGATAATTTTTTATTCCAATCCATAATTTTATGTCCCTACTCATTATTTTAAAATCTTGAATTCAGATAGAGATTGGAGCTGAAAAATCATATTGATTTAAAATTTAAAAATGAATTTAAAATAATTTTTCATTCCGATTATATAATTGAATTAGGGTTTGATAAATTCTAACTTAACTGACCCTATATTTACAGTTTTACCCTCTCAATTTCCCATATTTAAAAAATGTGAATGATGAGAGACACCCTATTATGATGATTGTCCTCGGAATATAGTAGAAAAGGAAATGGCACAGAACACAAGCCACGTGATGTGGAATCATATACGTTTTCTTGAGAAGTTTTGGGCACGAGCAGGACTTCAGAGGACTCCGTGTACAACTAAATCTTTTATGTTCTTTTTTATTTTTTATACGGGATTTGCTCTTATAATTGAGAAGAAAGTGAACCGTCTTTAAATTAAATAATTAATTAATTCCCAAGTAAAGTTAGGTTCTCTGAAATTGTTGAGGATATAGAGTACAATCATAGACCCATATGGTTTAAAATTAAATAAAAGCGATGAAATGAACATGAATTTCCATTACCTACCAAAAGCTTCTAATAAAGAAACTAAACATAGGTATTGATAAGAAATAAAGAAAATCATAGCATTATATATGAATTGTGAGAAATGGGAAAGTAGGAAGTGATGGTGGGGGAGGTGGCAGAGGAAGAGTAGTAAAGGGGAGTGAGACTTGAGAGACCCACGCAATAGACATAGCCAGCTGGTGGTTTCCCATCCTCACATGGCCTTTTAGTGTCTATACCCCACTTTCAAAACTTGGATCATACTGAAACTGGTCCCTTTTTTTTTTTTTTTTTTCCAGAATACCGCTCTCGATAAAGAGTTATTTGTGTATTTTGTATTGTTAGGGCTAGAATAATATAGATTTAATGGATAATTATAAAAAAAAAAAATTGTTGATGGTGTTTTTAGGCACTATGGTATTTAAGACAGCACGACAGGGGCAAAAGGGTAATTTTCTCCTTGGTCAAAGATCATTAATACCGACCCGACCACATGAGTGAGTGGCCGAGAACTTTATGATCCGATAACCGACCACTTTGGTTCGGATGACCGAGCGCTATCAGATCGGTAGAAGCATTCTCAGCACAAAGGACCATCATGACCGACCTCATGAAGACCGGGAATATGGCGGGATATGCTCCAGAAGATAAGTTATCCTACTTTTATGGGGAAAACTGATGAGTCAGTGTCCAAATAGGATAAAAGAAGTTAAGGTAGTTTTAATTAGGAATCCTTATGGGAAAAAATGAATAGTTTTGATTAGGAATCCTTATGGGAAAAGGAAATTGTTTCAACTAGGAAATTCTTGTACAAATAGGAATATGATTTCTTCACCATTATAAATAGGAGGGCAGAGTATGTGTAAAAGGCATCAAAAAATAGAGATCTGAATATTCAAGCTCTGACTTGTAGAAAATAAAAAGAGACCCGAAAAGAGTGTTTAAGTAATAAAAGTATCATCCCGTTTGTGTCCGTGGACGTAGGTCGGATCCAAATCCACCGAACCACGTTAAATCTCCTTGTTGATTGGTGTGTTTATCTGTTTTTCGCTAAATTTGCTTTTGGTCCCCCATAACCAAACAAATTCACTATTGAGGGAGGATTTCCTCGGGAGTGATATTCCCATATTGCCCCTGAGACCAAAATCCGCCGTCAACAGTTGGCGCCGTCTGTGGGGAACTAAACAAAAAGCAACTCGCGCAGTAAGACAATGGCAGAAGGCGGAAATCACCAATCGTCGGGGAATCCGGCCACAGATTGGATGAAGAAGATGGAAGAAAGCATGAAATCCATAATGGATCGGTTGGAGAGAATTGAGGGAACGAACAACGAGAGACCAGACATCGGAACCAGTCAAAGAAAAAGTGAAAGAGCAGAAGGGAAAAGGGTGATAGACACAAGTAAAGACGATAGACCCAGGAGGAGGGGCCCCTATGGGATAAAATCCGTAGTTGTAGAAAAAGATTCGCAAACAGAGGACACGTGGGAAGAAGAAGAAGAAGAAGGAAGACCATCACCGGATCCCTCATATGACAGTCTCTACGACTTCAGAAAAGAGGACATGGAGCATAGCGAAAGTGTGCGGGAAATTCCAAGGGATGAGGAACCCCGCACCCGGGGTAATAGACACACGGAGAGGCACAGGATACGACATGGCGGCGCAAGCAGCGAAATAAAATCTTGGTTAAAAAAGGAAATGACCAAGTGGGGAGTAGGCCTCGGGACTGATGCAGGGGATGCCCGGGATAGTAAGGAGGAATCTCCCCTCGCGGAAAAAATAAGGTCGGCAAAATTCCCAAAGCGATTCAGCATGCCGACCATGGCACCCTACAAAGGCCACTCTGACCCGAAATCACACATCGAAAGCTTTGTCTTGTTGATGGAAGTCCAGTGAGTAGTAGGAGATGCCATCTGCAAAGTGTTCCTCCTAACTTTAGGTGGACCCGCCATCCTATGGTACAGAAGTCTGGCTCCGGGGAGCATCGGAGGCTTCACACAACTTAAGAAGTCGTTCATTCGACACTTTAAAGGGGCTGCGTTCCCAAAAAGACGATTGGAGAATTAAGACTTATGAAGCAAGGAGATGACGAACCCCTGAAAATTTTTATTGAAAGATACCACAACATGGTACTGGAAGTTGGAGGATATGAGTCCCTAGAAGCCCTAGAAAGCTTAAAGGGAGCCCTAAAAGTTGGGAGGCTATGGACTCATCTGAGAATCCAGGACACGCCGGATTATGCCACCGCCCTAGAGGTAGCCCGGAAGTTTGTCTTGGTAGAAAGCGAAGAAAAGATCTCTCGAAGGGGACGGCCATTCGGGAAAGAACAGCAAGAACAGAGGCTCCCCGACGACCGGACAGGGAGTTCAAAAGATTCAATCCAAAACCCAAAGAATTCAAACCGATACCTCGAAGAGAGCAGGAAGGAGGGGTCGTGACCCAGGTGAACCATGTAGTCCGAGAAGAAACATATATTCCCCTGAGCAAACCACTAGGGCGAATCATCATGGAAATACAGGAAAAATGCCTCTTGATAGAACCCGATCTCAGGAGATTCCCCCCAGATAAAAGGAACCAGAAGTCTTACTGCGTACATCATAATCTGAGGGGGCACACAACGGACGAATGCAAGGATCTGCGGGAACAGATAGAAGACCTGGCGAGGAATGGATATTTAAATAAATACATTGACCATGAAGTTATGGCGACTAGGCAGAGGACACATAACACTGACCAGAGATTCTAATCGGTCAGGAAAAAACTATAAACGCGAGAGTCAAAATGTACTAGAAACGGAACAGGCCCCGGGATTACAAGGTGGTCGGTCGGTATCAAACAATGCCCACAAATGAGCCAAATATAAAGTTTTTTCTCGAAATATCCCGCAGAAGAACTGTAAGGAGGACAGTATGTCCCCAAATATGAATAAAACCTTTTTTCATCCGCTTTCTTAAAACAAAGTTGAAAGCCATATACAAAAACGGGGGACATACTCGACGCCCACTACAAAAGACAGTTGGCACCAACGCCGCTTCAACCATCGGCTCGAGGCTGGATTTTGCTCCGCCGAGGACACTTAGTTTTTCAGCTCGGGGTCGGGTTACGTCCCACCGAGTCAGCCCTTCGGACTGTGGACGTAACATTCCCCCAGGTCCAAGTGTCTTTTTCAGCTCGGGGTCGGGGTACGTCCCACCGAGTCAGCCCTTCGGACTGGGGACGTAACATTCCCCCAGGTCCAAGTGCCTTTTTCGGCTCGGGGTCGAGTTACGTCCCACCGAGTCATGCTCATTGGTCTGGGGACGAGACATTCCCCCAGAACCAAGTATCTCTCTTGGCTCGGGGTCCTCAGGGACATACTCGATGCATAGGGTCCGTGAGAAGCATAGCACAGGGAAGGATGATACCCCCGTAGCGATTGCTTACTCCAGTGTTACCGAACATAAGGAGGAATATGCCCTTAATGTGTCGAACACTCTTTGATCCTCACTTACCCGATGTAATGGATCCGTGGGAAAGCATAGCACGGGGGATGATGATGCCCCCGTGACGATTGCTAACTCCAGTGATGCCGGACCTAAGGAGGAATATACCCTTAGTATCCCGGACACTCTTTGATCCATTCATCATTTGGATCCAAGAGAGGCGCAGCACGGGGATGCGTTACGCCCCTGTAGCGTGTGCCTGCTCCAGCGTGGTAAGGAGGAGCCCTCGTACAATACAGAGGCTCCACAGTGACCCGACGTATAGAGGATGTGCCCTTACCATTCAAACGCTCTCCTGATCCAAATCCTGGTTCGCCGGGACACTGAATTGAAAGATTCAGAATTGTGTTTTGGAGGCCTCGGGCATGACGCTATTTTGAGGCATCCGTGCTGTTGTTTACATTTGTAAAAAGTTTTCTTTTGGGACAAGTGCCGAGTCACCCCCACCTTTTTGGTCTTATTTTTCAAAGTTTTGATTTTGTTTTTCACTGGTCTGGCAAGGGGACGCCCGTGCCAGATTCGGTAGGGCTTCACAAGGTTGATTCAATTCCCTTCTGAGCAAGTCCCAAAGATTACCTGGCTCGGGCTGGATTTCGTTCCGCCGAGACCACGTGGTTAAATCAGGCTCGGGCTGGATTCGTTCCGCCGAGGCCACTTGGTTAATTGGATCTGGGCTGGATTCGTTCCGCCGAGATCACTTGGTTTCTCTCAGCTCGGGGTCGGGTTACGTCCCACCGAGTCCATCTTTTTGGTCTGGGGACGTAACATTCCCCCAGGGCCAGGTGTTCATCTCAGCTCGGGGTCGGGTCATGTCCCACCGAGTCCGTCCTTTTGGTCTGGGGACGTAACATTCCCCCAGGGCCAGGTGTTCATCTCAGCTCGGGGTCGGGTCATGTCCCACCGAGTCCGTCTTTTTGGTCTGGGGACGTAACATTCCCCCAGGGCCAGGTGTTCATCTCAGCTCGGGGTCGGGTCATGTCCCACCGAGTTCGTCCTTCTGGTCTGGGGACGTAACATTCCCCCAGGGCCAAGTGTTCATCTCAGCTCGGGGTCGGGTCGTGTCCCACCGAGTCCGTCCTTTTGGTCTGGGGACATAACATTCCCCCAGGGCCAAGTGTTCATCTCAGCTCGGGGTCGGGTTACGTCCCACCGAGTCCGTCCTTTTGGTCTGGGGACGTAACATTTCCCCCGGAGCCAAGTGTTCATTTCAGCTCGGGGTCGGTTCGTGTCCCACCGAGTCGGTCGTCGTCAGCATAAGGGCAAAGCATTGTCTCCACGGGTAGATATCGGGATCCTCGTTGACTGAGCACATGAGGGTGGCAGGAAGGACCAGATTTGCAGCCAAGGCATTTTTATCTGCGATTCCTGGAGTGACCACCGACGGATTCATCGGCACACCATCTTTTTTATAGTTCCCGGCATCAACTCGCAAACTCATTGTTACCGAGAACTAGGGGACAGATGTTGATGGTGTTTTTAGGCACTATGGTATTTAAGACAGCACGACAGGGGCAAAAGGGTAATTTTCTCCTTGGTCAAAGATCATTAATACCGACCCGACCACATGAGTGAGTGGCCGAGAACTTTATGATCCGATAACCGACCACTTTGGTTCGGATGACCGAGCACTATCAGATCGGTAGAAGCATTCTCAGCACAAAGGACCATCATGACCGACCTCATGAAGACCGGGAATATGGCGGGATATGCTCCAGAAGATAAGTTATCCTACCTTCATGGGGAAAACTGATGAGTCAGTGTCCAAATAGGATAAAAGAAGTGAAGGTAGTTTTAATTAGGAATCCTTATGGGAAAAAAGGAATAGTTTTGACTAGGAATCCTTATGGGAAAATGAAATTGTTTCAACTAGGAAATTCTTGTACAAATAGGAATATGATTTCTTCACCATTATAAATAGGAGGGCAGAGTATGTGTAAAAGGCATCAAAAAATTAGAGATCTGAATCTTCAAGCTCTGACTTGTAGAAAACAAAAAGAGACCCGAAAAAAGTGTTTAAGTAATAAAAGTATCATCCCGTTTGTGTCCGTGGATGTAGGTCGGATCCAAATCCACCGAACCACGTTAAATCTCCTTGTTGATTGGTGTGTTTATCTGTTTTTCGCTAAATTTGCTTTTGGTCCCCCATAACCAAACAAATTCACTATTGAGGGAGGATTTCCTCGGGAGTGATATTCCCATATTGCCCCTGAGACCAAAATCCGCCGTCAACAAAAATTAAGGACTCAAAATTCATTCTCTCTCGTTTTTTTCTTTGTTAATGATTCTATAGCAATTTATAAATTCATCTTTGATTTTTGGTAACTTTAAGTGGTTATTGTGACCTAATACCAAGTGTCTGAATTTTGGAAAAATAATTGTAAGATTGCTTAAATTTATCCTTCCATTAACGGGAGCCTTTCATACACTGGGACGACACTTAAGAATTATCGTACTGTGTATTGCCAACACACCCCAGCTCATTATCTTGTGGATACAAAATTCAGATCATGGCCTAACGTTTTTGTCGAATGCTTAGGTATACTTTTTTTGTGTTAAGCGTTAAGCATTCATTGCTCCCTCCTGGGAGGTCGTTAAGAGGGTTAAAATCAGGAGTTGGAAGTAGATAAAACAGAGCATCAATGATAATTACAGTGTGGGATATCTCTTAAATGAAAACTGTTAACTGTCACTTGAATAGTTTTGATAGTGATACTATGATTTTAGAATTGCTTTGCAAGCAGGCTTAATTTGGTCTTATAAGCATAATCAAGCGTCAAATCAGATTAATTTTACTGGGATTTTATATCCATTAAATGCACAAAAAAAAAAAAAAAAAAAAAAAAGGATAAAATAAGACGTTTGTTTGTTGTAAGAGGGATTGATAAGATTTCCCCACCATATATGGAGCTTGCCTTGCCTTTTCAAGTAGGTCTTGGCTGAAACATCTTGTCAATGTTTCCATCCTTGGAGTTAAAATTGCAAATTTTGAAAAGAATAGCAAAGTTTTCAAAATCCTGACTATTATTTGCCACCTTTCACGTGGTATATAAATGTGGACATATTCCCTAACTAACCCTGTAAAAGGTCTAATAACAAGTGACTTGCCATGTGCCCAAGTGGGTAAGAATATTAACCATTCCTGTACCCTTTTTTTTTTGTAGCTTTTTCTTCTGATGCGGTAGCCTGCAAGTTAAGCAATTGGTTTCTGCAGTCAAACAACCAACTGCTTCATTCACAAGAAAGATAAACCCTAAGTTTCGTTTTCACAAACCTAACTCTTCATTCATTGGATTTTTTTGCCCAAAATTCGACCGTTAGTTTGGATGCACAACAAGCAACCACAGAGACCCCACTTAATAACTTGTTCAGGATTATCATCATCATCAGCTTTGTCCTGACATTGTAACATACAATAAGAAGATAATAATCATGATATTTTGGATGAAAAATGGATTAATTATGTCACATGTTTGTTCTAATCCTTTGTGCTCTTCGATTTGATTTGTTTTTTATTTCCTCGACAGATGTGATTTTAGCCAATGCACCGAAAAATACATTGTTTGCTTCTGTTTTTTTCCTACTTTTGTTAACATTTTGTCATTTTCTTTTCACATTTTGGTGAAACAATGAAACACTAATCAGTGCTTTACTTATTAAAGAGATGAGTAATCAGCTTTCGGATACAACCAAGTGCCTGCTACCAATGACTGGACGGTAAAAGCCAATACTGCATTCTCATTGGACACTTCAATTTTCTCCAAAGCCATAGCTATTTTAATTCACTAGTTAAATTTCAGAGATCAGTGGCTACTTCTGCAGAAGTGCTTTCTTTATATTCCACCCCACTTGTTACTTATGTGGAGCTTAGCATCACATGCTCGCGCCTCTTTTACATCACACGATTCTGAGTGTTATTTTGGTGGAGCCTAATAGTGCACAGCCCATTTCGTTTGGTGGCCTGTTAGGAAATATTATGAATATTCTACGAGGTTTAGATTATGGAACGGAGAAACGGGTCGATAAGACCCGGATCATATTGGGGTCTGAGGATATAGCCCCGATTTAAATTTTTTAGTATTATTGTTCATGCATATATTATATAAGCGTATGTTCGTTCTTTTTAGGATTTGATGTAATTTTTAGAACTAGTATATTCTCTCTTTCAATATAGTAAATATGCATCAACTTTTTGGATATAATTCAAATTGAGACGAATCAAGTAAATCGTATATTATGATGTGATTGTTATTTTGTTTTCTTTTCTTTATGTCACAGCCCAATAAGCAGCTCTTCTTTATTTACTTGAACAAGTAATACCGTTATTAAACTATAACTTTGGAGTTTGGACTATCTTAGTGTCCAATCCCATTGTTCTGTAACTCAGTGCACTCATTATTAAGCACATTAAGCATATAATAAGCTAAACTCTAAAGGTTTCATGTATAGAGAAGATATGATTCCCGTAGGCATAATAATCACCATGCCCCTTTTCTCAACCCAAAGCAAATATGCAATCTAATTGGTGCTTCTTTTTAGTTTTTTCCTCACCATCATATATTGTTTTGGATATTGAGGAATATCATATTAGGGTGTCTTTGTCTGTTTTGAGTATTGAGACTAAACCTTATCATGTAATTTGATGGTAATATTGTTGACGTGAATACGATTTTATCGGGTATCACATCGGATCGTGAAAAATCTCATTTTTTTATAGATTATTAAAATAAATAATTTATTTTAATATTGAATCCCAAAAAATAAATTTGGAAAAGTCCTAAATACTATTTGACCGAAAATCACCCAATAGTGCATACTTTTACATTTTACTCATTTTAGTCATAAAGTGTCAATTACATATTCAAGTGTTTCTAAAATACTATCAAAATGATTAGTATATATTTGATATACTTAATTACATCCATGAAATGGAAAGCCTCAATTTTAGAATTAGGAATAAACCCTAAAATATTTAATTAACCAAATAAAACTAAAATTAACTTCTAATCAAGCTTTAATTCAGACTTTCCAACATCACAAGAGTTGGTGCTTGGAGCGCTAATCCGAATAATGTATTGTATATTATATTTTATTATTTATTAATAAAATAACTACATTTTCATTTCAACCTTATTAATGGTAATGTCATTATGCATATTAGATTGATATATAAATATGTTGAGAATGACACTGATCTTAGAATAGTCATGTAATAATATTGAACATTGGGTGGTCTGACATTGAGATATTATTACTATTATAAACTATTCTTAAAGTAAATATTCATAGTCGTTGGTTTTGGAATACGGTCGAATTCCTATAACCTAGAAGACTAGCACATGTCGTATATTGAAATTGGAGTTCCAATGGTTTAACCCGATGTACCATGAGCTTGAGAAGCTCATATAAACATGTGAGTATTCGTTGGAGCGAATACTAAATGATTCACATGTGATTCATAATAGTTGGAAGTACACATCACTGTCAATAGGAATATCCTCGAGTCGAGTAGCATATGTGATCCTTTAACTATAGGATAACATTGATTTTTTATGTGATTCTCCACACTTTGATGTCATATATGTCAGAGTCCTTTCATGGTCTGACCACTAGATGTTCGTTGGGTGTGGACCGATGCACTCGTTAATCAAGTGCGTATCAAGATAGGATCCGTCGATCTGTATATGTACCATAATGGGGTTTAAGTATCCATGTGAGTAAGTCACGATTCTTAAAACTTTGACAAAAGTCGATCACCTATAGTGGATCACATATATCAGAAATAATATTCTGATTAGTTCTAAAGAATCGTGGACATGTCGACATGAGATGTGCGCCTCGGAAATTTGACGGTGTAATCTATGTTTCCTAAGCACAACTCGGATAGCCTACGACGGATAAATTGTTAAACATATGTGATAAAAGGTCGTTCGTATTTTTCGTGAATTCGGAGGTGGCCGAATTGCGTACATATAAGCTAGACTTTTATGACGAACATGTCTGGACTTAGAGAGTCCCACAATATGAAGTGTACACGTTGAGCACTTGGGTAACCGATAATTTTTTATAATAAATAATATTTGATATTATAATTATCAATTAAAATAATTAAGTGTTATTAGATAATATTAATTATTTTCTTTGACTTAATTGGATTAATCCAAAATCACAAAAGAGCTTTGTTATAATTTCATAAATATCTCTATCATTGGATGATATTTTGGCAATTACAAATATGTAATAATAGATGTATTTGTCTTGATTTACTTGGATTAAATCAAAGGGGTAGACATTTAACTAATCTATTAATTAAATTTTGTCTTGATTTAATTGGATTAAATCAAAGTGGTAGACAAATGTGATTAGTCAAACCTAATTATACATATTTGGATAAATTAGATTAAGCCTATCTAAAAATTGATTAAGACTTTTACTAATTAAAAATTGCATCAGTTTTGCTATAAAATGCAAGTTTGAGAAAGTTTTTAATTAAGCTTGAGCTTAAGAAAAGCTAAGATTGTGAAAGCTAAAACAAGCAAGAATTAGAAATATTAGCCTCAGTAAAAGAAGTGTTTAGAGAAGCTTTGGAAGTTCTCTACAATATTTGAATAAGGAGAAATCAAGATTGGATATTGGAATGAAGCTTGCAAGCATTGGAATCAAAATTGGATCTTGCAGTCAAGCTTGCTAACTTTGGCAGTTCTCTACAACATTTCAACAAGGAGAAGAAGATTGGATCTTGGAATCAAACTTACTAGGTAAGTTTGATATTCTCTAAAACTATGTTCTCATTAGTGAAACATATAGTGATATATTATATATTGGATACATAATAATATTACTTGATGTTGAAATTAGGCTAATAAATTATGTATGAATGCTTTGGAAGTATAAACACAATATGGTTGTGATTCGGTCAAAATATTTATGTTGGACGTAAACATAAAATTAGAGTTTGGAACTCTAGATAAAAGTTTAGAGCAATGACTACCATTCTAGAATCATTTGACCACCTTTGAGTGACATAGAATTGTTCATGAGTCACTTCATTGTGAGATTTTAATTTGGTTTGTGTTTTGGATTCAAAATTTACGTATGTACGTATTTAGAATAAATTTATATTTTTGTAAAAATATTTGATATTTTGAAAACATTATTTTGTTTTATAACATGTGTTGATATTGGTT
The DNA here is from genome assembly GCA_019454045.1 of Zanthoxylum bungeanum. Lineage (NCBI taxonomy): Eukaryota > Viridiplantae > Streptophyta > Magnoliopsida > Sapindales > Rutaceae > Zanthoxylum > Zanthoxylum bungeanum. The sequence goes on from SKCR01044301.1 coordinate 30,881, forward strand.
TTGATGTTAAAAATTAATTTTGGATGTTTGGAATTATATAAGGAAAGTTGAAAAGATTTATGGTGAAATGCCATATTTCCATCAGCTATTAGAAAGAGAGCTGATGGAAACAATGGAATCAAGAAAAAAATGAATAATGCGCACACACACTGTTCACACGCACAGTGCGCGAGTGCATTGTTCACGCGTACTATGGCGTGCGCGCGTGCTGAAGCTTATTTCTATCTGTTTTTGAGTTTCCGAACTCCGATTCAGCCCCGATGTTTTCCTATACACTCATAATAGAATATAGTATTTCATTAAATTAATTATAAATACACTAATACTTGATATCCACGGGTTAGACCAACTTCTGTTGCGCGGGGTACCGATCCGACTCTAGGAATTCCGTCTCACAACTGCCCCAACAAAATAGTATCAGAGCATGTCTTAACCACACAACATGTTGTATGTTTGACATGTTTTTGAATCTATGCCTCTATAATTTTAATTTATTTATGCATAAGTCATTATGGATATGCATTACATGTTTTAAATTAAATTTTTATCTTGACTCAAGCATGTTAATGACTTGATAGTCATAAATCTCCCATGATTATGTGATTACTTTATTCTAAGTAATAGTATTAATAATATTAGAGCATTATCGGATGGTCCATCTTGTCAATACGGAGATGAACGAGTTCTTATTACTTATGCCCAATACCGTCATTTTGTGAGGGTATAAGTGGTCGGAACTTAGGTCGCTTCGGTAAAATATTAGATGTAGCATGATGAGTTGACGTAGTCACCTAATATCGTCATTATTGTGAGGGTGTACTTAAGAAGCTCATTAATACAAATTGACAAGTATAAACCTGGAACACGTCTTAATCCAATATCGTCTTTATTGTGAGGATAAGAAACGGTCCAGGACCAAACTTAGGAGTCATATGGATGTGATTGACCTTTGAGGTAGACGTGGCCACCGAGAACCGGAACCGAACCGGACGGTTCCAATTCCAATTTTTTTTTATAAAATAAATTTAAAAATAGAAATTAAATTTAAAAAAAGTTTATAATTGGATATTATTATCAAATAAATATAATAAAAAATTTATTTATTTGAATTTTATTAAATTAAATTAAGAACTTAAATTAAAAATAAAATAAAAATGTAAATTCCGGTTGGAACCGTTCGGTTCCAATGGTTTGGCTAGGGTGGGAAACCTAACCAAACCGTACGGAACCGGTTCTGGTTCTGGTTCCCGAATCGGAACTGAAAGGAACCGGAACCGTCCGGTTCCTTCCGTTTCAGTTTCAGTTTCGAACTGGAACCGTGGCCGGGGCTACTTTAAGGTATACCTAATGAGTTTTTGAAGGCCAAGACTGTCATTATTATGAGGTTGGAGTAAATATCATGAGATCCACTCCCCGCTATGAAATTTTGATAATCAAATTTATATTTTTCTGCTAAGGAGATTACAGAATTATGTAAAGTAGTGGGAAAGGAGGGCACTAAAAAATTTAAAATCCATAATCGTATTAGTGTTTTTATATTGAAATGAAAATATTATACTAGTGTTTAATTATTGTCTTGTAGAAGGCTGCCGCAAATCCATTAGCGTGGCTTCTGGATTCCTATAAATTGAAAGGAGCCTCAAACTACTTAGAGTATGAGATGAACATCTGCCTTGTCTTGGAATCAAAACGATTGAGATATGTTGGCTTTGTGATGCATTCGAAGAAAGTCACATATGAAGAACTTCATAACATGTTGCACATGGCGGAGCATGATTTGACGAAAGGCAATCCCACTTTGTACCTCCATGATGGAGAAAGCTCTTCAAAGACCTCTAAGAAGTCTAAGACGATCAAAATAGGAAATAAGAAGAAAGACTACAAGAAACTAACTGCAATACCGCGTGTAGCTCGTGATGCATGTCTGTTAGGGTTGGTGCTTTGAGCGCCAATTTTATTATGTATTTCCTTGTAAATACTAATGTAACGTTTTATTATGGATAAAATAAGCAGTTTCTTTTATATAACTTCTTCTTTAATATGGTAAAGACGTAACCGACCTTAGAATGATTAGTTATGATACTATTGCAAAAGCGTCGCAACTGACATTGAGATGTATCATGACGTTGTCATTCTTAGACAGTTCCCGGTCAAGGTTTACACTACTTGGTCAGTAAAGTAAACCCGTAGAGACTGGTACATGTCGTATATTGGAATCTTGGATTCCGATGGTTTCTCAGTGAACCATGAGTCTTGGAGACTCGTATAGACGTGTAGGTGTTTATAGCGGATAAACACTGAACGACTCACCGAAGATTCTTAATGGATGGTACACCAACGTCAATAAGAATCTTCTCGGGTTGAGTGAGCATATTGATTCTTTGACTTGAGATACCACTGTGGATATCTGAGTTATCCTCCACACTTAGATGGCAGTCACGTCACCAATCTATTTAGATCAGACCTCCGCCTGTTCGTTGGGTGTGGACTGATGCTCAGGATATCCTGTGTGTATCAAGATAGAATCCGTCAGCTCTGTGTACATAGTATATGTATTCAATATGGTATTAGCAATCTGTTAAATCCATGGGCCCGTGGTACACTTTAGAAATTAATTCTAAGTGTTATTTGAGGGATTGTTAATAGAAACATCGACGTGATTATATCTATAAAGATTTGACGTTTGTATCTGTATCTCTGGATTAATTCGGATACCTGTGACGGAGGGATTATACGTATGTAGTGACCTCGACCTGTATGATTCAGTGAGTTTATCCGTGTTCGTCATAATTTACGGGTGGGTGAATTATGGACATGTAATTTGATTTCGTGACGGATATGCCTGAATCTAGAGAGTCTCACTAATGAAATTTACTCGTAGAGCACTAGGGAAACTGTTATGAATAATACTGATTATTTATAACTCGTTTAATGGTTAAACGGTAAATACATGCAATTGAGACCTAATCGTCATTTCCGAATTAATGTGTATTTGTATTTAATATTTGATATTATTAAATACACATTAATTAAATATCAAATTGTGATATTTGACATATATCATTAATATATGTATTTGAGATATTTAATGTAAATATAATACATATATTTAAGAAATTTATATTTATTATTTAATTATTTAATTGTTAAATAATTAAATTGATTAATAAAATAAATATCTTAAAGTCATGATTTGCTTTATTAAAGATTTTAAATGGCTTGATATTATAGGTCCATTTGTTATTTACTTTATAAAAGATAATTGTTATCATTTATTAAAGTTAAAAACTTGTTCCAATGGAATTAATTTAAAAGGAAAAAAAATTGAAAATGCTTATTTTGATTTCCATGGCTCACGGAAATCTTGGAAAAAATATATAAGCCTTTGTTTCAATTTTCTTTCATTACACAAGTTGAAAATAAGAATTACAAAAGTAAGGTTGAGAGAAAACAAGAAGAGCAAAGAAAGGAAATTAAGCAAATTCTTGATTTTTGTAAGTAATTTCCAACTTTCTTCAATTAGGAAATTGTTTCCATGTACCTAGGCTTCAATTTGTGATGCTTAGAATTTTCTCTACTCCTTAAGTATGTAATTTAAATTGTTCTTAACTTGTTTGGATGAGTTCATGCATGTATAATTAATTTATTTGCTAATTAGTGTAATTAAGCTTAATAAATTAATTAGAAAATTAAAGTTGCCATTCTAGAGTTAATTAGCCATTCATAATTAGCCTAGAATTATTCTTGATTAATTTCATGATGGTGAGAATTAATTGGTGTGGTAATTTGAAGATTAAAGTATTGAATTTCTTTAATTTAGTGTAAATTACCAAATTTGAGTGATTTGTGAAATTAGGGTTCTTAACCCACTCAAATTTTGGGGCTTTTCATATATAAGCTTTAATTTGATGTATATTAGATGCATGTAAAATTTTTGATTAATTGGATTTGATCTTGATGTGTTTTGAATAATTTGGGCCAAATTGCAATTAATTAAAATTCCGGCTGTTTTGTAAATTCCAGAAAAATCTGGGCAGTGGCGCAAATCTGGAAAATTTTTCTGGTTTGTAGCAAACTTGTAAAAATTATTTTGGGATTAATTTGGAATTAATTAAATATTTAATTGACATATTTAAAACTAAAATAATTAATTTGCAAAAGTTTGGGGTAATTTTGTAATTAAAAGAAATATGACTTCTTAGGTTATATTTCATAATTTAAGTATTGGTTAATTAAATAAATAAGTTTATTTAATTTTTCCAAGAAAAAGTTTTGAAATCGGAGAAATCGTTTTTCCGAGTTCCGTTGCGCTAACACTTGTAATCCCAATAAAACCCCAACAAAAATGGTATCAGAGCGAGTCTGATTCTGGAACCCCGATATATGATTATGCCTTGAAAATTCAATATTGACTTTAATCTTGACTTTAATGCATGCTTGTATTTATTTAATTTGATTAAATAAATTAAAACATCTTTAGCGGAAAATCCCTATTTAATAATAAGGTTTATAATTTAATATGTATATGATGTATATTAATCGGTCCGTCTTATCAATACCGCTTATCGGTAAATTTTTTAGACTATATCCGAGAACGTGCCAAAGCTGTGAGGATATGGCCGGTAGAAATTTATCTGTACCAGATATATTTGATATTAGGTGAATTCAAGCGAAAACGCAATCCTGAACGTGCCAAAGCTGTCAGGGTTACGTAAGTATATTGAATTCATCATTGACAAGTTTGACCTTGGTACGCCTCCTTGTGAACGTGCCAAAGCTGTCACAACGAGAAACGACCAGGACCGAAAACCCATGAGTCACTATTGAGTGATCGACAATGTGTTGTCTACCTAAATGAATATACGCAGGCGAGAACGTGCCAAAGCTGTGAGCTGAAATATATATTCATGGGGTCCACCTTTCACTATTATGTTATGATTTGATTATCGCATGTTTTGTATTCTGTTTGGGGATTACAGTATTGCATGAAATAGTGGGAGAGGCATTTTTAGATTAAAAATCCATGATCTAGTTAATGTTTTATGATATATTATGAAACTGTTATATCTTTTATCTGCTTATTACTGACCGTTGATTCGCTGTCTATTTGATAGATTTGTGATGGCGGCACCTCCACCCAATCCTTTTGCACGTATGCTTGATACGAACAAACTGAAAGGCGCAGAAAACTTTGCGGATTGGGATATGGACTTGAGGATTGTCCTCAATTCCGAGAAACTGTGGTATATTTTGGAAGGTCTATTACCGCTTGCTATATCACCCTATGCATTACCTGAAGAACGTGAGACTTTCCAGCGATGGAAGGATGATGATTTAAGGGTTAAATCATTCAACTTAAGTTCTCTTTCTTCTGAGCTTAAGAAGACTTATTGGGAGATGCACGATGCATATAGCATGATGACACAGCTTCGTGAATCGTTCATGAACCAGGAACATGTCATTGTTCATAAAGTTTCGATGGAATTGTTCCATTCTAAACTTGATGAGGGGCAGGCTGTGAGCCCGCATGTGCTTCACTTGATCTATTTGATCGAGCAGTTGAGGCGGCAGGATTTCCATCTGAATGAGACTCTTGGCCGTAGTGTCATTCTCGGTTCACTCCCGGCTTCATATCGCCAGTTCGTCATGTACTTCAACATGAATGGGATTCACTGTTCTTACCGTGAGTTGCATATGATGCTTCTCACAGCAGAGGAAGATTTAAGGAAGAGAGTTCTGACTCGCCTTCCGAAACACACTTCACTTTCCGCTTCTTCCCAATCAAAGTCGAAGGGGAAGAAGTTTAAAGGAAAAAAAAGAAGGGTTTCAATATTCCTCCGCAGGGTAAGACGGTGAAGCCCAAGAGAGCTTCTGAAGACAAGTGCCACTACTGCCAGAAAGTCGGGCACTGGAAACGTAATTGCCCGGACTATCTTGCGCAACTAAGGAAGGAAAGAGCATCGACATCAGATACTTTTATTTTTCCTATTATTGATATCTCTTTGGCTTGTGAAGCTATTACATCTAATTGGATTTTGGATTCTGCTTGTCCTATTCACATTTGCAATACGTTGCAGGTGCTAACGGGAAGTAGACGGCTGAAATCTGGGGAGATGCAGTTGCGACTCTCTGGATGCAGTTGCAGTGGGCATATGTGAGATTCCTTACCCAGTGGGAGACTTTTTTTTGCATGACTGCTATTTTGTGCCAGGATGTGTGGCGAATATTATGTCCCTTTTTGTATTAGATACTGAAGGTTATAATGTAAATATTAAGAATTGTTCTTTGTATTTATATGATAGTTGTAATATTCAGATCATGTGTTGTCCAAATGAGCATGTTCATTACATATTGCGTACCTCACAAGATATCTTTAATACTGGAATAATAAAAGTAAACAATCTGATATAAATAATACTGAACTCTGGCACATGAGGTTAGGTCATATAGGCATGAAACGCCTAACCCAATTGGTTAAGAATGGTTTGATACATGATCTCACCATTGAACCTTATCCAACTTGCGAATCTTGTATTCGGGGTAAAATGACCAAAGCCTCATTTTCAGGTGTTGGACACCGAGCCAATGACTTGTTGGAACTCGTACATTCTGATGTATGTGGTCCCTTAAGTCAAACTGCTCACAATGGCTTTTCTTACTTCGTCACCTTTACCGATGATCTGTCACGGTACGGTTATGTCTATTTGATGAGACATAAATCAGAAACCTTTGAAAAGTTCAAAGAATTCCGAAATGAAGTAGAGAAACAAACTGGTCAATATATTAAATGCCTTCGATCTGATCGAGGCGGTGAATATATGAGTGGAGAGTTCACTGATTATTTAAAGGAGAATGTGATTCTCGCTCAATATACTCCTCCCGGTACTCCGCAACATAATGGAGTATCTAAGAGAGGAGAAATCAGACTTTATTAGATATGGTCCGATCGATGTTGAGTTATACAGATTTACCCTATTATTTATGGGGTTATGCTCTTTTAACTGCCGCACATCTTTTTAATAAGATTCCTTCCAAGGATGTTCCTACGACTCCGTATGAGATATGGACCGGTAGGAAACCAAATCTTAGTTATATTAAGATTTGGGGGTGTCCTGCTTATGTCAGGATGGCTCAGCAAGATAAGCTTTTGCCTCGAAGGCATAAGTTTAGGTTTGTTGGATATCTTTCAAATACGAAAGGATATTTGTTCTATGATACCGAACATCGAAATGCGTTCATAGCTCGCTTCGCAAAATTTCTAGAAATAGAATTTTTGGCTGAAGGTGGTGATCATAGACATGTTGAACTTGATGAAGTACAACCTGGAACCAACGAACTAATGGAGGAACCTATAGTTCAAGAAGATGGAGAACCTTCAACACACACACTACATAGGTCACAAAGGGTATCTAGACCTTCTGAACGCTTGTATTTGATACAAGAAAAGAGTCTCGATGTTCTCTTATTAGAAGAGACTGACCCTTTTACCTATAGAAATCGATGTTGGACATCGACTCCGTGAAGTGGCAAGACGCCATGAAATCCGAGATGGACTTAATGTATGAGAATCAAGTTTGGAACTTGGTTCCGCTTCCCGAAGGGATTGTTCCCATCGGTTGTAAATGGATTTACAAGAGGAAGCGAGGGCCCGATGGAAATGTTGAAACCTCTAAGGCCTGACTGGTAGCTAAAGGTTACTAGCAGCGACCTGGAGTCGACTACGATGAAACTTTTTCTCCAGTTGCCATGCTAAAGTCCATCAGGATTTTATTGTCAATTGCCGCATATCATGATTACAAGATTTGGCAAATGGATGTCAAAACGGCTTTTCTAAATGGATTTCTTGATGAAGAAATCTATATGGAACAACCGGAAGGTTTTGCATCCAGTGAGAACTCGGGCATGGTATGTAAGCTGAAGAAGTCCATTTATGGACTTAAACAGGCTTCACGAAGTTGGAATCTTCGATTCGACGAGATAATCAAATTGTCTGGTTTTCTCAAGAATTCGGAAGAATCCTGTGTGTATCAGAAGGCTAGTGGGAGTATGGTGGTATTTTTAATTCTCTATGTTGATGACATCCTTATCATTGGGAATGATATTGGGATGATGCAAGGCGTCAAAGCTTACCTCTGTAAGAATTTCTCCATGAAAGACCTGGGCGAAGCTTCTTATGTCTTGGGCATAAAACTCTATAGAGATAGAGAAAGGAAGCTTATTGGGTTATCCCAATCAACGTACATAGATAAGATCTTAGAACGGTATAATTTTGGTAACTGTAAGACAACAAGCATACCGTTCAGACATGGCTTACATCTTTCGAAGAAGATGCATCCGAAAATAGAAGATGAGAAGATTAGAATGTCTAATCAACCTTATGCTTCGTGTTTGGGCAGCATCATATATGCCATGTTATGTACAAGGCCTGATATCAGCTTCGCAGTTAGTGTGACGAGCAGATATCAGTCCAATCCAGGAAATGACCATTGGATGGCCATTAAACATATCCTCAAGTATCTTAAAGGTACTAAGGATAAGTTTATAATTTATGGAGGAAACTGCAAGTTAATAGGTATACGGATTTCGATTTCCAATCGGATCCTGATGATAGAAAGTCTACATCAGGATTCGTGTTTACCCTTAACGGTGGTGCAGTTTGTTGGAAGAGTTCCAAACAGGGGTCAACAGCTGATTCCACCACAGAGGCGGAATATATTGCAGCTTCAGAAGCTGCAAATGAAGCTGTATGGGTTAGGAAATTTATCACAGAATTAGGAGTAGTCCCAAGTATCGAGATTCCGATTCTGTAATACTGTGATAATACTGGAGCCATTGCACAAGCAAAGGAACCAAGAGCGCATCAGAAGTCGAAGCATGTGGAACGAAAATACCACATCATTCGAGAGATTGTGTCGCGAGGGGACATTGTCGTGTGCAAGGTACCAAGTGAAGATAATGTAGCAGACCCGCTTACGAAGGCCATACCTCCATAATTATTTGATAAACATGTGGAGTCGATGGGTATTAAATACAATCGATATTGGCACTAGAGCAAGTGGGAGATTTTGTTAGGGTTGGTGCTCTGAGCGCCAATTTTATTATGTATTTCCTTGTAAATACTAATGTAACATTTTATTATGGATAAAATGAGCAGTTTCTTTTATATAACTTCTTCTTTAATATGGTAAAGACGTAACCGACCTTAGAATGATTAGTTATGATACTGTTGCAAAAGCGTCGCAACTGACATTGAGATGTATCATGACGTTTTCATTCTTAGACAGTTTCCGGTCAAGGTTTACACTACTTGGTCAGTAAAGTAAACCTGTAGAGACTGATACATGTCGTATATTGGAATCTTGGATTCCGATGGTTTCTCAGTGAACCATGAGTCTTGGAGACTCGTATAGACGTGTAGGTGTTTATAGCGGATAAACACTGAACGACTCACCGAATATTCTTAATGGATGGTACACCAACGTCAATAAGAATCTTCTCAGGTTGATGACCGCGTAAACACACACGTATAACGCAAGCGACGTATCGTTCAAGGTATAAAAATATCGATCCCACGAGGACTTAATTCCTACTGTTGTTATTATTATTGAATCTATTTAATTACAAATATCTATTAAAAGGGAGAATGAATTGATTGCTTGATTGATTTGGTTGATTGAAGATTTGCTAAATAAATAAATAAAAAGATAAAAGAAAACTAAGAAAATAACAGATAAAAATATATAAGGTTGATTTCCTTTAATATCATTTAAAAGATGAAGTGATTATTTTATGTTTGTGTAATAAATCAGTTTACTAACCTGGAACACTAAATTATGTAAAAGCCTCTTCCGATGGTCAACTACAAATATCCAGTATAACCCAATTGAACCATATTCCTATGTCAACCACATTACCTGGATTCATTAAGTCTAAGTTCCAATTATGGCTACCCCCCGCCCAACAGGTATATTCCTATCCTGTAAGGAAATCTATTAAAGGGTTATCTATCCTCAAGGAAGATCGTGGGCTATTAAGTCTAAGGCTGAAACCTAAAATCCCTATGTCTAGTTCATTTTAGATTTACCATATCAATCTTATTGGTGATCAGACAATAAGAAGCATTAAGCTTAAGACTTAATAAGTAAACTTATTAATTATCCAAACTATAAAATAATCCCTTATAAACTATTGATATTAAAAGTCATCACAACCCGTAGATAACTAACACATAACTAGGACCAATAAAAACATAAAAATAAAAGACATAAAATAAAAATACTGAAAAGTAAAATAAAATGTTAAGGTAAAAGGAATTATTTCTACTACTACTTATTTAGATATCTCCCATTAAAATAATATATAAACTTGTGATTATTACCAGCCATAAAGGCGGAACCAAAATAACCAGCCATAAAGGCGGAACCAAAATAACCAGCCATAAAGGCGGAACCAAAATAACCAGCCATAAAGGCGGAATATATGTTTTATTACCAACCGACCATCTGGCGGTATCCTGATTAAGTCCAATTTAAATAGTAAATATATTATTTTTAAGGGAGATTAATCTAAATAGTAATAGTAAAAGAAATTACCTTTCACCCGAACATAAGGAAATTACCTCATCACGGTAAATAGTAAAAACTGTAAAAAGTAAATAGTAAATAGTAAAAACTGTAAAAGAAAGTAAAAAGTAAAAATTAATTACTATTATTACAAAAAGTAATTAAAATTATTTACAAAAGTAAAAAAAGTAAAAACTAAAGACTTTTAGAGAGAGAAACTCTCTCTTTAGAAGGAATTGAAGAGAGAGGATGGGATCCAATTTCTGAAATCTGGTTCTGAATTTATAGGCACGGATGGGGTGCGCGCGTCGCGACGCTCGCTGCGTGTCGCGCCGCGCGCTACAGTGAAAACGTGGCTCAATCCTGGCTTGACACGTGGCGAGGCGGCAAAGAGATCCGATGACGTGGCACTGTTCATGACGTCATCGCTTACGTCACGTTGAAGAAGATTGTCGGCATCATCAGATTTTGACAGGTGGCATGGCTCATTTTAGCACGGCCGTTGAGATGTTGACACGTGTCCTGGCGCACGTTAGCATAGATGATGATTGTCGGCACCGTTGAGATGATGACACGTGGCAGCGCATGTTAGCAAGTCTTCTGTGATGGTGACACGTGGGCGGCGCACGTTAGCAAAGTCAAACTTTTCAAATTGTTGACCCTTGACCCCGGCGCATTTTAGCAACTTCGGCGCAGTCTGGGCGTCGCGGCGCGCAAGGCTCCAGCGTCGCGACGCGCAGAAGATGGAATTTTTCCTGTTGACGCATTTTTGTCCATTTTGCCCCTAAATTGTCTCCAATGCTTCCCAAACTTTATTTATCTGCAAAATAACAACAAAACACATCAAAACGTTCATAAATCTCGAGAAACAATACAAAACATTAGGTCAAATGAGTGGGAAATAGTGATATAAATACCACTCATCACACCCCCAAACCTAACATTTTGCTAGTCCTCGAGCAAAACAGAAAATAAAATAATGATAAAATAAACTTTAACTAAGCCACTTTCGTAGGGATCACGATTGCATTTAGCGTATGCAACAAGCCTTTAAACCCCTAGGTGTCCCTAGTGGACGAGTGTAGTCTCGTGAGGGTTTACAGCAATGATACCCACAAACATTTTACAAAAAAAAAGGTTATTAAAACTAATGCACACAAAAGCAAAAACAAGCGAAAAGAGAATAAAGAAAGTTAGTGACTAATAGGTGAAAATTCTACTCCAAGTTACTAGTTGTTTTGTTTCTTTCTAAATTACCGAATAAGTAAATTCTCTCCGATTATTTTTACCATTCTCCATATACACAGCTAACAAAATATTAATCAACTCATTTTTGCCCACAACAGTCATAAGTGCAGTTGATAAGAGAGTAATATTTTTGTCCTAAAGTTCTATCAGATTTCACACATTTTTATAGCAATGGAATAATTTTTCTGATTTTTCTGATTTTTTTCTTTGATTTTTTTCTCTATTTTTTATTTATATACAATACCTTCCGTCTATGTAGCGAGCTTTGGGTTGGTGACTCCCAAACCAGTTGGCTTTAGGGCACCAGGTGTTAAGACCCACTACGAACTTAATTACTCAGACTTCAGATATATATATTTTTACAGCATCTCGATCCATGTAACGAGCTTTGGGCCAGTGACTCCCAAACCAGTTGGTTTTAGGGCACTAGGTGTTAAAACACCCTTACAGACTTAATAACCCGGATCTTAGATACTTTATTTTTGTAAATCAGATTTTTTTTTTTTTTTACTCCATCACTATTTAGAGATGCTTCCTCCAATTAAACTATAGCACGGAATATTACAAACTTTTCAATTTTAGCTCACGACTGTATGTTCCATGTAAGTTCATAATACCTGTCAACTGAACATATGAAGATTCATTTTAGTCAGATTTATGGAGAATTCACAAATTAAATAATTTAAAAGGAAATAAACAAAAATTAACTTGTTTTGAAATAAATGGTTTGAGATACGTATCAGGAGTGAGAACTCCTTACTCAGCTACCTCTTACCAATTTCACCTTTTTAGTCAGTCAAATAAAAACACAAAAATGCAAAATATTTTTGTAATTTTTGAAAATTTTTCAATTTTTTTTGTATTTTTCGAAAAATTTTGGACTAAAAATAAAAACAACATACAAACTAAAAACAAGTACTAATCAACTAAATCCCTCCCCCAAACCTAAATGAGACATTGTCCCCAATGTCTTAAACAGTAAAAGAGAGTTAGAAGGTTGTACCTGGTTAGCTGAAATCTACAGAAAATTAAAGGTTAAGATCCAGATTAATTCGACGCCTCTTACCACGATCGTCCTCAGACCAATTTATCTTTGATAAGATAGGGTCAACTTGTGGTTCATAGGCTATGAGTTGGTCTATCAGATCCGGAGCAAGTCTGGCAGTGAAGAGGAGTTCTTTCATAGGTTTTGACACGAACCCATTTCTCCGAGCATCATCAAGAAACACACAAAGAAAATCATAAAATCCATCAACGTTGAGTAGTCCAATTGGTTTCTGGTGTATGTTCAGGTTCGCCCAAGATAATACAATAAAAATTTCCTCCAATGTACCCAAGCCACCTGGCAAAGCAATAAAAGCATCAGCACGGTTAATCATTTCTACCAGGCGTTCAGACATACCTGATACGATCAGTTCCTCTCCGTTTGATGATCCAATAAGATTTGCCTCGGCCAAGGGTTTTGGGATGATTCCCAAAACGTGACTGCCTCCCTCCTGTACAGCCTTTGAAACGATCCCCATAAGTCCAAGATTTCCCCCGCCATATATTAAGTGCATATTCCTTGCAGCTAAAACTCGACCCAATTCCCGTGCTGCTTCTATGTATTGTGGTTTAGTACCAACAGTACTACCGCAAAACACACAGATGTTTTCAACTCGTCTTCTTGAAGTGGCTTCCATTTTTGTTTATGTATTTCTTTATCAATTAGGATGCCTTCAAAAGTGCAATGACGGGCTGAATTTATAGTACCTGAAAAAGGGTGAGTAATAATAGCACTAATATCTTCCAGAGGACGTTTGTTAGCTAAACAACAAAAGAAATCGTGAAAGGTCAAAAAGTCTGGATCCTGTCTACGAAAATAAAGATAATTACAACAGAAAAGCAAATCAAGCAATAATTAAGGCAACGGAATTGTGTACGCAATACGCCACTTGCTTAGTATAAATTCATTAGAATGAGTCTCAAGATTTCATTCTTTATTCAGCCATTGCTAATGAATTGTTTCTCATCTTTGATTGCCAAACACAATTCCTTCTGTCTTAAAATGCTTCGTTTGTGCTTTCCCTACAAAATAACACACAAAATTAAATAGTTCACACAAAACATGAAAAAAAATAAATTACAACAAATTGCATGGGTTGCCTCCCTGCTAGCGCTAAATTTTTCGTCTTCAGCCAGACGTGACTGAAATCTATTTGTCAAGGAGGTTTCAATGTCGTTTTGGATGTCCGATTAGGACAATCCCGTGAGCGTTGCTTTTTTTGAATGGTCTTTCCAACGGTAAAGTGGCAAAAAGTATTTGTCTCATTCAGTGCTCGTGCCACCTTTTTAACTTTTGTTGCTCCAGTAGTACCTGAAAAGAAAGAATGAAACTCAGGAGGTCTCGAATGGTGCTTGACTTGAAATGGAAGTTCCATTCTGTCAAGCTTCGGGTTAAGCTTTGGTTGTTATATCTTTGATTGCACTCCCCAAAACAGCGATGTTTTTCCTGAATGCTCTGGATCTTTATTTTGGTCTGACTGTTGCTCTTCCATTTGCTCTTCTTTTTGCTCCACCTTTTCTTCGCAGATGTATTTGAAAATTTCCATATTTAGCTCTTCATCTGTCATCTGTGAAATACATGCATCAAAATTGTTAACCTGAGGATGAATATCATTTTAGGTATTCATCCTCTGGTCTGGGTGAAATGATTGGCTCAGGTAGATCTTCATCAAACATTTGTGCAATGGAATCTCCAAGATCTTCATTTTGAGGCTCGAAGTTTGATCCTCCGTTGTTGGTGCAGTTGGTATAAATGGATCAGCTTCCTCCTCGTCAGAGTCAGAATAATAAAAATCAAATCGAGACTTTGCCGGTTCGGGTTCCTGAACTGATACCTCTGGTTGTTGATACTGCTCAGCCTCCTCCTCTGTTGAAATGTCATTGTGAAATGATTGGTACTCGAAGGCTTCATCAGTGTCATCTGAGAATGGTTCTTGAGGTATATAGTTCTGGTTTTCTGTTAATAGTCTGATCTGATCTGTCATTCTCTGTATGGATTCTGTGTTACTCTGAATTTGTGCATCAAATTGAGCTGTCTGTTCCTTGAACATGTGTATCAATTGATCTTCCTCAAATGGTTCTGGTTGTTGATGAAGATCAAAGTAGATGGTGGATAAGATGGAAAATATGGTTCTGTGAAATGTGATGGCTTTTCATAGCATGATTGCCTCCAGAAATTCTCCCACTCTGATCGATATATACATTGATCGCTCGGGTGGTTACTGTCACAAATCACACATCTCCCCATTTCGTTCTGATGAACAAATGTAGCATTGCTTGGTTCTGGCATCCAGTGATAATCATTGGGCTCGACAACAGGCCTCAGAAAACCGGACTGTTGCTCCCAGATTTGGGGTGTATCTTCTTGTAAAGCACGTAGTCTCTCAATCTCCCAGTAGTGTTCCATTTGTAAGTCACCTGAAATTAAAGAAATAAAAATAAAGAAAATTATATAAAGTAAATTAGATAGCTTCAAAATTAATAACTCAAGAAATATAAGTCCCCGGCAACGGCGCCAAAAACTTGACCGGCGTAAACACACACGTATAACGCAAGCGCACGTATCGTTCAAGTAGTATAAAAATATCGATCCCACGAGGACTTAATTCCTACTGTTGTTATTAATTATTGAATCTATTTAATTACAAATATCTAATTAAAGGGAGAATGGAATTGATTGCTTGATTGATTTGGTTGATTGAAGATTTGCTAAATAAATAAATAAAAAGATAAAAGAAAATACTAAGGAAAATAACAGATAAAAAATATATAAGGTTGTGATTTCCTTTAATATCATTTAAAAGATGAAGTGATTATTTTATGTTTGTGTAATAAATCAGTTTACTAACCTGGAACACTAAATTATGTAAAAGCCTCTTCCGATGGTCAACTACAAATATCCAGTATAACCCAATTGAACCATATTCCTATGTCAACCACATTACCTGGATTCATTAAGTCTAAGTTCCAATTATGGCTACCCCCCGCCCAACAGGTATATTCCTATCCTGTAAGGAAATCTATTAAAGGGTTATCTATCCTCAAGGAAGATCGTGGGCTATTAAGTCTAAGGCTGAAACCTAAAATCCCTATGTCTAGTTCATTTTAGATTTACCATATCAATCTTATTGGTGATCAGACAATAAGAAGCATTAAGCTTAAGACTTAATAAGTAAACTTATTAATTATCCAAACTATAAAATAATCCCTTATAAACTATTGATATTAAAAGTCATCACAACCCGTAGATAACTAACACATAACTAGGACCAATAAAAACATAAATAAAAGACATAAAATAAAAATACTGAAAAGTAAAATAAAATGTTAAGGTAAAAGGAATTATTTCTACTACTACTTATTTAGATATCTCCCATTAAAATAATATATAAACTTGTGATTATTACCAGCCATAAAGGCGGAACCAAAATAACCAGCCATAAAGGCGGACCAAAATAACCAGCCATAAAGGCGGAACCAAAATAACCAGCCATAAAGGCGGAATATATGTTTTATTACCAACCGACCAATCTGGCGGTATCCTGATTAAGTCCAATTTAAATAGTAAATATATTATTTTTAAGGGAGATTAATCTAAATAGTAATAGTAAAAGAAATTACCTTTCACCCGAACATAAGGAAATTACCTCATCACGGTAAATAGTAAAAACTGTAAAAAGTAAATAGTAAATAGTAAAAACTGTAAAAGAAAGTAAAAAGTAAAAATTAAATTACTATTATTACAAAAAGTAATTAAAATTATTTACAAAAGTAAAAAAGTAAAAACTAAAGACTTTTAGAGAGAGAAACTCTCTCTTTAGAAGGAATTGAAGAGAGAGGATGGGATCCAAATTTCTGAAATCTGGTTCTGAATTTATAGGCACGGATGGGGTGCGCGCGTCGCGACGCTCGCTGCGCGTCGCGCCGCGCGCTACAGTGAAAACGTGGCTCAATCCTGGCTTGACACGTGGCGAGGCGGCAAAGAGATCCGATGATGTGGCACTGTTCATGACGTCATCGCTTACGTCACGTTGAAGAAGATTGTCGGCAGCATCAGATTTTGACACGTGGCATGGGCTCATTTTAGCACGGCCGTTGAGATGTTGACACGTGTCCTGGCGCACGTTAGCATAGATGATGATTGTCGGCACCGTTGAGATGATGACACGTGGCAGCGCATGTTAGCAAGTCTTCTGTGATGGTGACACGTGGCACGGCGCACGTTAGCAAAGTCAAACTTTTCAAATTGTTGACCCGTTGACCCCGGCGCATTTTAGCAACTTCGGCGCAGTCTGGGCGTCGCGGCGCGCGAGACTCCAGCGTCGCGACGCGCAGAAGATGGAATTTTTCATGTTGACGCATTTTTGTCCATTTTGCCCCTAAATTGTCTCCAATGCTTCCCAAACTTTATTTATCTGCAAAATAACTACAAAACACATCAAAACGTTCATAAATCTCGAGAAACAATACAAAACATTAGGTCAAATGAGTGGGAAATAGTGATATAAATACCACTCATCAGTTGAGTGAGCATATTGATTCTTTGACTTGAGATACCACTGTGGATATCTGAGTTATCCTCCACACTTAGATGGCAGTCACGTCACCGATCTATTTAGATCTGACCTCCACCTGTTCGTTGGGTGTGGACTGATGCTCATGATATCTTGTGTGTATCAAGATAGGATCCGTCAGCTCTGTGTACAGAGTATAGGTATTCAATATGGTATTAGCAATCTGTTAAATCCATGGGCCCGTGGTACACTTTAGAAATTAGTTCTAAGTGTTATTTGAGGGATTGCTAATAGAAACGTCGACGTGATTATATCTATAGAGATTTGACGTTTGTATCTGTATCTCTGGATTAATCCGGATACATGTGACAGATGGATTATACGTATGCAGTGACCTCAACATGTATGATTCAGTGAGTTTATCTGTGTTCGTCATAATTTAGGGTGGGTGAATTATGGACATGTATTTGATTTCTTGACGGATATGCTTGAATCTAGAGAGTCTCACTAATGAAATTTACTCGTAGAGCACTAGGGCAACTGTTATGAATAATACTGATTATTTATAATTCTTTCTTTTTGGTTAAACGGTAAATACATGCAATAGGCACCTAATTGTCATTCCGAATTAATGTGTATTTGTATTTATATTTGATATTATTAAATACACATTAATTAAATATCAAATTGTGATATTTGACATATATCATTAATATATGTATTTGAGATATTTAATGTAAATATAATACATATATTTAAGAAATTTATATTTATGATTTAATTATTTAATTATTAAATAATTAAATTGATTAATAAAATAAATATCTTAAAGTCATGATTTGCTTTATTAAAGCTTTTAAATGGCTTTATATTTAGGTCCATTTGTTATTTACTTTATAAAGATAATTGTTATCATTTATTAAAAAAAACTTGTTCCAATGGAATTAATTTAAAAGGAAAAAGAATCGAAAATGCTTATTTTGATTTCCATGGCTCACGGCAATCTCGGAAAAAATATATAAGCTTTTGTTTCAATTTTCTTTCATTACACAAGTTGAAAATAAGAATTACAAAAGTAAGGTGAGAGAAAAACAAGAAGAGCAAAGAAAGGAAATTAAGCAAATTCTTGATTTTTGTAAGTAATTTCCAACTTTCTTCAATTAAGAAATTGTTTCCATGTACCTAGGCTTCAATTTGTGATGCTTAGAATTTTCTCTCTCCTTAAGTATGTAATTTAAATTGTTCTTAACTTGTTTGGATGAGTTCATGCATGTATAATTAATTTATTTGCTAATTAGTGTAATTAAGCTTAATAAATTAATTAGAAAATTAAAGTTGCCATTGTATAGTTAATTAGCCATTCATAATTAGCCTAGAATTGTTCTTGATTAATTTCATGATGGTGGTGAGAATTAATTGGTGTGGTAATTTGAAGATTAAAGTATTGAATTTCTTTAATTTAGTGTAAATTGCCAAATTTGAGTGATTTGTGAAATTAGGGTTCTTACCGACTCATATTTTGGGCTTTTCATAAATAAGCTTTAATTTGATGTATATTAGATGCATGTAAAATTTGGGATTAATTGGATTTGATCTTGATGTGTTTTGAACAAATTGGGCCAAATTGCAATTAATTAAAATTCCGGGCTGTTTGTAAATTCCAGAAAAATCTGGGCAGTGGCGCAAATCTGAAAATTTTTCTGGTTTTGTAGCAAACTTGTAAAAATTATTTTGGGATTAATTTGGAATTAATTAAATATGTAATTGACATATTTAAAACTAAAATAATTAATTTGCAAAAGTTTGGGGTAATTTTGTAATCAAAAGAAATATGATTTCTTAGGTTATATTTCATAATTAAGTATTGGTTAATTAAATAAATAAGTTTATTTAATTTTTCCAAGAAAAATTTTTGAAATCGGAGAAATCGTTTTTCCGCGTTCCGCTGCGCTAACCTTGTAATTCCCAATAAAACCCCAACAATGTCTACATTGCCAGAAGCCTGGACACTGGAAGAAAGATTGTCTAGAGCTGAAAGGAAAGGCAAGACCCTAATGTATGCTTTGTTTTTTTTTACTATTATTGACATCTCATTAGCCTTATATGCAAATAATTGTTAGGTGTTTTCACTGGTAGTCCTACTCATATTTGCAACTCCATGCAAGTCATGAGAGTTAAAAGAATGCTAAATAAAGGGGAGATCCAGCTTAGAGTTGGGAATGGCAAGATATTGGATGTCAATGTCATAAGAACAGTTGTTCTAGATCTCCCTAATGGATGTAAATTAATTTTACATGACTGTTATTATGTCCTCTCTCTTATCAGATAAATAATATCATTACAAAATTGGATAAAGATGGATATCAAATAAACATTAAAGATGATGTTTTATGTTTATATGATAAATATAATTATTTGATATGTGAATGTTCTTTATCTAAGGGTCATTATATTTTAGAAACATATCAAGATGTCTTTAATGTAGAGGAAAATACAAGTAAAAGATATGAATTAAATAATATTGAATTATGGCATATGAGATAAGGCCACATATGTGTTAGACGTCTATCAAAATGGTTAAGGATGATTTGATTGAAGATCTCATCTTAAATCCTTATCCGATTTGCGATTCATGTATCCATGGGAAAATGACAAAAAACCCCTCATTTTTTTGGTATTGGACACCGTGCTGAAGATTTATTGGAGCTAGTATACAATGATGTGTAGTCCATTAAATCATGTCGCTCATGATGGTTCAACATACTTCATGACTTTCACAGATGATAAGTCAATATATGGATATGTCTATTTGATGAGATATAATCAGAAATATTTGAAAAATTCAAAAAATTCTGAAACGAAGTAGAAAAACAAACCGGTAAATTCATCAAGTGCCTTTGATCAAATTAATGTGGTGAATTTATGAGCGAAAAAATTCAGAAATTATTTAATAGAGAATGAGATTCTCGCCCAATATAGTCCACCAAGAGTTGCTCAACATAATGGTGTGTCTGAGCGGAGAAATCGTACTTTATTGGATATGATGCGATCTATGATGAGCTATATAGATATTTCATATTACATTTGAGGTTATTCTTTACATACTACTACCCATATATTTAATAGGGTTCAATCAAAAGCTATTTCTACAACCCATATCAGATATGATACGATAGAAATCCAAGTCTTCGATATTTAAATATTTGGGGTTGTCCTGCATACATTAGAGTTTACGCAGTGGGATAAACTAGCACCCATGTGGTATAAATATAGGTTCGTTGGATACCCTGAAAATACTTTGGGATATCAATTCTATGATTATGAGCAACGAAATGTATTTGTTGCTCGTGTTTTGCCACTTTTATTGAAAATGTATTTTTGAGAGAAAGTGTGAATTGTAGAAAAATTGAACTCAATGAGTTTGTTCCCAACATTGAGGAACTTGAAATGGAATCAGAGATCCAACTATATGAAGGATCTACAACACAGGTTCTATATAGGTCAAATATAATATCAAAGCCTCCAGAGAGACTGTTTTTAACGTCTGATGTGAGCCTTGATGTTCTCCTCTTGGAGGAAATGGATCCGACTACGTATAAACATGCGATATTGGATATCGATTCGAGAAAATGGCAATCAAGTTTGGGATTTGGTTGAACTTACTGAAGAAGTAATACCAATTGGTTGTAAATGGATTTATAAAAGGAAGAGAGGGCCTGATGGAAATATGGAAACCTTTAATGCCCGACTGGTAGCGAAAGGTTACACTAAACGTCATGAGATTGACTATGAGGAAACTTTTTCACCAGTAGTCATGCTAAAATCCATTAGGATTCTTTTAGCCATTGTTGCATAACACTATTATAAGATATGTTAGATGGATGCAAAAACCGTTTTTCTAAATGGATTCCTCGAGGAGGATATCTATATAGAACAACCAGAAGGTTTTGTATCATGCGAGACATCAAACTTGGTTTGCAAACTCAAGAAGTATATTTATGGACTTAAACATGCATCCCGAAACTGGAATCGTCGTTTTGATGAGATAATTAGATTATCTGGATTCATCAAGAATGAAGGAGGAACTGTGTTTATAAGAAAATTAGTGGGAGCATGATAATATTTCTTATATTGTAAGTAGATGATATCTTTATCATTGGAAATGATATATGATTTATGCAAAGTGTGAAAGAATACATTTGCAATAACTTCTCCATGAAAGAAATGAGTGAAGCTTCTTATATACTAGGCATAAAGCTCTACCGAGATAGAGTTAGGAAGCTTATAGGGTTATCGCAATCCACGAACATAGATAAAATTTTAGAAAGATACGGATTTACCAACTGCAAGGCAGTAAATGTACCTTTCCGATACAGCATACATCTTTCGAAGAAAATGACACCTCAGACTGAGGAAGAGAAAGTTAGAATGTCTAACTTGCCATATGTTTCTTGTATTGAAAGCATTATGTGTGTTATGTTATGTACAAGACCTGATATCAGTTTCGACGTTAGTGTTATTAGCTGATATCAATCTGATCCGGGTAAAGATCATTGAACAACCGTGAAACATATCCTGAAATATCTTAAGGGTACTAGGGATAAGTTTCTCATATATGGAGAAGATGAGCTATAAGTTAAAGGTTATACAGACTCCGACTTCCATGGAGATCCAGATGATAGAAAATCTATATCTGGATAAATATTTACGCTTAATGGCACTGATGTTAGTTGGCGATATTCAAAGCAAGGCTCAACAGCTGATTCGAATTTATAGCGGGTTTGGAAGCTACTAAAGAAGCTGTTTGTATTAGAAATTTTATAACAAAACTTGGCATTGCGCCTAGTATTATGGATCTGATCCCGCTATACTGGGATAATAGCGAAGCCATTACGTAGGCTAAGCAGCCAAGAGCGCATTCCAAGTCTAAACACGTGGAAATGAAATATCGCGTGATTAGAGAGATTATTGAACAAAAAGATATAATGGTCTTGAAGGTTCAAGGACAAGACAACATAGCAGACCCACTTACTAAGGCCTTACCTCCTAAGTTATTCGATAAACATATGAAGGAGATGAGACTTCGGAACCATTCGGATTGGCACTAAGAAAGTGAGAGTTTGTTGGAGTTGGTGTTTGGAGCTCCAATCCGAATAATGTATTGTACATTATATTTTATTATTTATTAATAAAATAACTA
Source organism: Zanthoxylum bungeanum (assembly GCA_019454045.1). Lineage (NCBI taxonomy): Eukaryota > Viridiplantae > Streptophyta > Magnoliopsida > Sapindales > Rutaceae > Zanthoxylum > Zanthoxylum bungeanum. The sequence continues at coordinate 53,449 of SKCR01044301.1, forward strand.
CATTTTCGTTTCAACCTTATTAATGGTAATATCATTATGCATATTAGATTGATATATAAATATGTTGAGAGTGACATCTGATGGAGTTGGTGCTTGGAGTGCCAATCCGATTTGTATATTTTATTATTTATTAATAAAATAACTATATTTTTTATTTCATACCTTATTAATGGTATTGTCATTATGCATATTAGATTGATGTATAGATATGCTAAGAATGACATCGACCTTAGAATAGTTTTGACATTAGGTGGAACATATTCTTAAAGTAAATATTCTTAGTCGTTGGTTTTGGAATACGGTCGAATTCCTATAACCTAGAAGACTAGCACATGTCGTATATTGAAATTAGAGTTCCAATGGTTTAACGCGATGTACCATGAGTTTTGGAAACTCATATAAACATGTGGGTATTCATTGGAGCGAATACTGAATGACTCACAGGTGATTCCTAATAGTTGGATGTACACACCATCGTCAATAGGAATCTCCTCAAGTCGAGTAGCATATGTAATCCTTTGATTTTAGGATAACATTGATTTTGTGTGAGATCCTACACACTTAGATGCCATGTATGTCAGAAATCTTTCATGGTCTGGCCTCTAGATGTTCGTTGGGTGTGGACTGATGCACTCAGTAATCAAGTGCGAAGCAAGATAGGATTCATCGACCCGTATGTGTACCATAAGGGGTTTAGGTATCCATGTTAGTAAAGTCATGATTCTTAAATCTTTGGCCAAAGTCGATCACCTAGGGAGGATCACATCAGTTATGAAGAATCGTGGACATATCGACTTGAGATGTGCGCCTTGGAAACTTGACGGTATATTTATGTTTCCTAAGCACAACTCGGATAGCCTATGATGGAGGGATTGTTAAACATATGTGATGACCTCGACTTGTATAGTTCAGAAAGGTCGTTTGTGTTCTTCGTGAATTCGGTGGTGGCCGAATTGTGTACATATTAGCTAGGCTTATATGACAAACGTGTCTGAACTTAGAGAGTCCGAATATGAATTGTACTCGTTGAGCACTTGGGTAGCCGATTATTTTTTATAAAAGATAATATTCAATATTATAATTATCAACTAAGATAATCAAGTGTTATTGGATAATATTGATTATTTACTTTGACCTAATTGGATTAATTCAATAATTACACAAGGGCTTAATTGTAAAATCATAATTATCTTTACCATTTGAGGATATTATGGTAATTGTAAGTATGTAATAATAAGTGGTTTTGGCTTGGATTAAATCAAGGTGGAAAATATTTAACTAATCCATTTCCTAATCATTGGCTTGATTTAATTGGATTAAATTAAAGTGAGAGACAATTGAGATTAGTCACACCTAATTATACATATTTGGACAAATTAGATTAAGCCCACTTAAAAGTTGATTACAACTTTTATTAATTAAAAATTGCCTAAGTTTTGCTATAAATAGCAAGCTTTGGGAAGGTTTTAATTACAAGTTCAAATACAAGCATAAGCAAATTCTTGAGATATTAGCCTAAGTTAGAGAATTGTTTATAGAAGCTTGTGAGGTCTCTACAACATTTCATCTAGGATAAATCAAGATTGGATCTTGAACTGAAGCTTTGTGAATCATTAGCAAACAAAAACAAAAACAAAAAAAATATATATGCTGGCTGGTGAATAGTGCGCACGCGTGCCAATTTTTATTTTGCTTCGTTCTAGAGCTTCCGGACTCCGATTCAGTCCCGATTTTTACCTATACACTCGTAATGGAATATAGTATTTCATTAAATAATTTACAATTACACCCATACTTGATATCCATGGGTTAGATCTATTTCCGCTGCCCGGGACACCGATCCGACCCTATGGGTTGCACAACTGCCCCAACAGAATGGTATCAGAGCAAAGGATTAACCACACAACACATGTTTTGAATCTATGCCATAATAATTTTAATTTAGTTATGCATAAGACATATTGGATATGTATTGCATGTTTTAAATTAAAATTTTGACCTAATTAAGTTAATGACTTGATTGTCATAAATCTCTCGTGATTAGGTGATTACTTTTAAGTAATAATATTAATAATGTTGGAGCATTATTGGATGGTCCATCTTATCAATATGGAGATGAATGGGTTCTTACTAGTTATATTCAATATCGTCATTAGTGTGAGGGTATAAGTGCTCGGAACTTAGGTCGCTCCGGTAAAACATTTGATGTAGCGTGATGAGTTAACGTAGTCACCCAAAATCATCATTAGTGTGAGGGTGTACGTACGAAGCTCATTAGTGCACATTGACAAGTATACACCTAGAACAGGTCTTAATCCAATATCGTCATTAGTGTGAGGATAAGAAACGTTTCAGGACCAAACCAGGAGTCACATAAAGTGATTGACCTTGAAGGTCAACCTAATGAGTTTACAAAAGCCAATATCGTCATTAGTGTGAGGCTGGAGTAAATGTCATGGGATCCATTTCCCGCAATGAAAATTTTGATATTCAAATTTCTATTTTTCCGTTAAGGGAGATTACAGAATTACGTAAAGTAGTGGGATGGCACTAATAGATTTAAAATTCCATAATCAATTAGTGTTATCACTTTTGAAATGAAAATTGTTCTGCTACTTCTCAAAAATATTGTCTTGTAGATGGCTGCCACTAATCCATTGATGAAACTTTTGGATTCCAATAAGCTAAAATGAGCCGAGAACTATTTAGAACGGGAAATGAACATACGCCTATTCTTGGAGTATGAAAAGTTGACTTATGTCACGATCAATCCACAGCCTGTTGATATCGATATTGACTCCACTCCAGAAGAGCGAGAAACTTTTGATAGATGGAAGGATGATAACCTGAAGGTGAAATCCTACATCTTGGGATCGATGGTTCCAGATTTGCTGAGACAATACATTGAAGTACCAGATACTTGGAGCATCATGCGAACACTCAAGGAGTTGTTCGAGGCAAATCAAGAGATAGAACTTTATCGAAAGTCTAAGGAATTGTTCTGTGCTGAACTCAAGGAGGGAAGAGCTGTCAGCACTCATGTTTTGAACATGATTGACCAGATTCGATATCTGGAACGCAAGGGCATTGTGTTTGATGAACGGCTGGGCCGTAATTTGATTATGTCTTCTTTGTCTGGTTCTTATGTTGGCTTTGTATTAAATTTCCATATGTATTCGATGCAAGCCATATACGAAGAACTTCATAATATGCTACACACGGCGGAGCAAGATTTGAAGAAAGGCAACCCCACACTATATCTCCATGATGGAGCTGGCTCTTCAAAGACTTCTGGGAAGTCAAAGAAAATTAAGATGGGGAAGAAGAAGATTGCAAAGAAAAACTCCAAGAAGCGTAAGGCGTAAAATCGAAAGTAGCTCGTGACCAATGTCTACAATGCAAGAAGTCTGGACACTGGAAGAAGGATTGTCCAAAGCTTAAAGGAAAAGCAGGACCCTTAGGTACGCTTTGTATTTTTCCAATTATTGACATCCCATTAGCCTTAGATGCAAATAGTGGATGAGTGTTAGACACTGGCATTCCTACTCATATTTGCAATTCCCTACAGGAAATGAGGGTTAAAAGAAGGCTAAATAAATGGGAGATCCAGCTTAGAGTTGGCAATGGCAAGACATTGGATGTCAAAGCCATATAAACTGTTGTTCTAGATCTCCCAAATGGATGTAAATTAGATTTGCATGACTGTTATTATGTTCCCCCACTTATCAGACAAATAATATCACTACCAATATTAGATAAATAGGGATATAAAATAAACATTAAGGATGAAACTTTATGTTTGTATGATAAAGAAAATTTATTGAAATGTGAATGTTCTTTATCAAACGGTCACTATGTTTTGGAAACATGTAGAGATGTCTTTAATATAGAGAAAAATACAAGTAGGAAGTCTGAATTAAATAATACTGAATTATGGCATATGAGATTGGGCCACATAGGTGTTGGACGTCTATCTAAATTAGTAAATGATGGTTTGATTGAAAATCTTACATTACATCCTTATCCTATTTGTGAGTCATGTATCCAAGGAAAGATGACAAATGCCCCATTTCAAGGTGTTGGACACTGTGCTGGAGATTTACTGGAGCTAATACACAGTGATGTGTGTGGTCCATTAAATCATGCCGCTCATGATGGTTCAATATACTTTGTGACTTTCACAGATGACAAGTCTAGATATGGATATGTCTATCTGATGAAACATAAGTCGGAAACATTTGACAAGTTCAAAATATTCTGAAACGAAGTAGAAAAACAAACCAATAAATTCATCAAATGCCTTAGATCAAATCGAGGCGGTGAATACATGAGTAAAGAATTCAGAAATTATTTAAGGGAGAATGGAATTCTCGCCCAATATAGCCCACTAGGAACACCTGAACACAATGGAGTGTCTGAGCGTAGAAATCGTATTTTCTTGGATATGGTGCGAATAATGATGAGCTATACAGATCTTCCTTATTACCTTTGGGGTTACGCTTTACAAACTGCTGCCTACATACTTAATAGGGTTCCATCGAAAGCTGTTTCTATGACCCCTATCAGATATGGTTCGGTAGAAATCCAAGTCTTAAGCATTTAAAGATTTGGCGTTGTCCTGCATACGTTAGAATTACGCAGCGGGATAAACTAGCACCCAGATGGTATAAATGTAGGTTAGTTGGATATCCTGATAATTCCATGGGATATCAATTCTACGATTCCGAGCAACGAAATATATTTGTTGTTCGCTTTGTAACTTTTCTTGAAAAGTAATTTTTGAAAGAAAGTGCAAATCGTAGAGAGATTAAACTTGATGAGTTTGATCCCAACATTAAGGAACCTAAGATGGAATCAGAGATCCAACTAGGTGAAGGATCTACAGCACAGGTTTTATGTAAGTCGAATAGAATATCAAAGCCTCCTAAGAGACTGTTTTTAACATCTAATGTGAGCTTTGATGTTCTCCTCTTGGAGGAAACATATCTGACTACGTATAAGGAAGCGATATTGGATATCGATTCGGGAAAATGATAGGAAGCCATGAAATCCGAATGGATTCAATGCATGCCAATCTAGTCTGGGACTTAGTTGAACTTCCTGAAGGAGTTCAACCTATTAGTTGTAAATGGGTTTAAAAAGGAAGCGAGGGGCCGATGGAAAAGTGGAAACCTTTAAGGCCCATCTGGTAGCAAAAGGTTACACTCAACATCCAGGGATTGACTATGAGGAAACTTTTTCACCAGTAGCCATGATAAAATCCATTAGGATTCTTTTAGCATTTCTGCATATCACGACTATGAGATATGGCAGATGGATGTGAAAATCGCTTTCCTAAATGGATTCCTTGAGGAGGATATCTATATGGAACAACCAGGGGATTTTGTATCTAGTGAGACTTCAAACTTGGTTTGTAAGCTCCAAAAGTCTATTTATGGAAACATGCATCCCGAAGCTGGAATCGTCATTTTGATTAGATAATTAGATTATCTGGATTCATCAAAAACGATGAAGAACCATGTGTTTATAAGAAAGTTAGTAGGAGCATGATAGTTTTCTTAGTCTTGTATATAGATGACATCCTTATCATAGGAAATGATGTAGGGATGAGGCAAAATGTGAAAAGCTACAGTTGCAAGAACTTCTCCATGAAAGATATGGGTGAATCTTCCTATATACTAGGTATTAGGCTCTACCGAGATAGAGTTAGGAAGCTTATAGGGTTGTCAAAATCGACGTACATAGATAAGATGTTAGAAAGGTACAGTTTTACCAACTGTAAGACAACAAATGTACCTTTCCGATATGGCATACATCTTTCGAAGAAAATGACACGTCAAACTGAGGAAGAGAGAGTTAGGATGTCTAATTTGCCATATGCTTCTTATGTTGGGAGCATAATGTATGTTATGTTATGTACTAGACCCGACATCAGTTTTAGCGTCAATGTAACCAGCCGAAATCAATCTGATCCAGGTAATGATCATTGGACAACCTTGAAACATATCCTAAAATATCTTAAAGGCACTGTTGGACAATTATGACCCATAGCGTCACTATTTGTACAGATCATGGTGTTGTTGTACAAATTAACTATGTGACAAATGAGATTGCACTCTTATCATTTGTGATTAGATCACCTAGATGTATAAATGATATGAGGTCCTTATGATTTTTTCCTGGACGGAGAATGATATGAGACAGTATCAGTCCACGAAGGATAAATCATTAAATATCCCTAGTCAGAGTATTATCGAGATTGGACATCGATAAATACGTAAAAGACTAGTATTACACTTGTGCGCGTTGTGAGGGTACAACGATAAAGTTCTCATATATTTGGGTATATGATACTCATGTGAGTGATATATGAGGTTGTGTTTTACCGATGGTACGAGAAACAGCTTCGCTCTGGATAGACCCCCTCGGAATTCCATTGGTAGTATGACTATGTGTCTATGGAAGTCCGAAATCAGGGTAGGTGTATTTGGTCTTAACCTGAGACTTGCACCGCTAATACTTGCGACAATCAATATACTTTGGCTGCGGTCGTCCAGGGCTTTAACAGTTCTGTGTACGCCAATACTGGGTATATTGAGAATCGTAGTGTGTTGGGTGTGATGTCAAGACGGAAGTATCACTCCAGTCATATGGAGATGATGGTCACGTAGATACGGGACTGGTTCTCTTAAATGTTGCAACTATCGGGATAAAATGACAAGGTCAGGGTTATCCGATTATAGAGACTAGTCACCAGACATCCGACATGTGCTTCGTACAGGGCATACATAATTCCAGCCTCAGGCCTAGCACGTGATCATCCGATACTGGACAGAAATACGCAACTATGTTATACTACGCCTGCTATAGATCATTTATTCCTGTAAGGATATTTCCGGAGAATTGGGAAGGCATGGCGCTTTGCTAGAGGCCAACCTTGTCTTGTAAATCGGTATAAACGTAGTACGAGGTACTTACGTGTTCGGATAGTCTGACGACCGAATTTACTGCCAACATATCAGGGGATCTCATGGGTTGCTTCCCAAAGATTCACCGATGACGTATGACTCGTACTCTAGATTAATCTGGGATTAATTAGAAGAGAGAGAAAATTAATCTGGGATTAATTGCGGAGATATTTTATCTGGGATAAAATATCATTTAAAGAGAGATAACGATAATTTGGAATTAATCGATTAATTAATATATTTGATATATTAAACGAAATAGGATTTCGATGCAGAATTAAAATTAGATTTTAATTCGGCGAACGAATTATTTAGAATTAATTCGTTAGCGATGTGACTAGTGACTTCGCTAGGCGTAATCATTTAATTACGATGCAACGGAAAATTCATTAATTTGGAATAAGCGAACCCAAGCCCGGATTATTTACGGGCGCATTCGCATTTCGAATTCGAGTGCGGCTCGCAAGTCAAATCAAGCGTCAAATCGCTAGTCACATCAAGCGTCAAATCGCTAGTCACTTTGAGTGATGTGACATTTGATTGATTGATGTGATTGAATGTAAGTGATGGAAGTGGTTGGTTGGTCAAAGAGTGTTAAACACTTAAGTTTACTTTTGTCATTTGGAATGACATTTTAACATTTTGACTTTTGAATTTGGTATATGTTTTTGGAAATGCATTACCAAACAATTAATCACACATTTCATCTCTCTCACACATCTCTCTCCCCTCACTTTCTTCTTCTCTCCACACGCCCAAGGGGCTGAAAAACCTTCATTGGTTTTTTAATGCCGAGAGATAAAGGGAAGCACTAGAGTGGGATTTTGTGGCAAAATCACAAGTGCTAGCACACTTACGAGACATGCGAAGGTGATAGGGAAGTCCACCCATGAGCCGGGAATCGTTCGACGAAGCTTGGAGCTTGATGAAGTTGATCCAAAAGGCCGAAACCAGTGAGCAGAAACTGTCACTGCCGAACCAGTCCATGGAGCAGAATTTGAGTTTTGTTCGTCAAAGCGTCGCTCAACCGATCGATGTGAGTATTCCGCAACTTCTTCGATTTGTATTCGCACATATTTCATGCTTATTATTGATATTGGGACCTTAATAGAAACCAACAATGGCATCTAGAGCAAGGTTTGAGCATGAAATGTTTAGGGCTTAAAATTTGGGTAAAATTGATTTTGAGCATGAATTATGAAATTGGATGATTAAGTATGCTTGAATGTGTTTTATATGATGATTGATTGGATCAATTTGTTGAAAAATTGTTTGGAACATTTTTCCCGAAAATACTTAGCTTGGCCGAAAGTTAGAAGCCCTATAATGTCTTGGGATTTTGATTTTTGATCATTGGATGTGTTGGAAATCATTCGGGAATATGATTTAATGTCGATTGTGGAATTAATTGGATTGAATTCGAATCAGACGTTAAATCCCCAAATTGCCGAGAGTCAATAACATGTAATGGGTTTGATTTTTGATCAAAATATGTTGGACATGTTTTGTGGTAATTAAGCATGATTAGTTATGTTAATTAATGTTTTAGAAATGTTAATTGGGTAATTAATTGTGTAATGCACTTTATGTAATTAAATTGGGAAAATTGGATTTTTGGAATTTAATTATTTGGGCCTTAAAATTGGATTTGGGCTTTAATGTTGCAATTGGGCTAAATGGGCTTGGTAATACTAAGTTAGGTTTAGGCAAATTGGATTGGATCCAATTGGGCCCAAAACCGCATGCATAAAGCCCAAATGCGACTTAATTGACCTTTAAAATTTAATTGGGCCTAATGGGCCAAAATTGATTTATGGGCTTATGGGGTAACTCCCGGATTGGACTTTGGTTATCGGTTTGACCCGAGTTGACCAAAAGTCCACGCCATAAGAAATTAATTAAAAGCCCATTGAACTTTAATTAAATTAACGTTGGACGTTAATCGGGCTTTGAGTCCCGTTGCGATTAAATTTGGAATTTAAGTCGTAAAAGTTCATTATTAAAGTGTAGTATTTAATTTGGAATTAAATATTCGAATTAGAATTAAATGCATATTAAATTGGATTTAATGATGTAGTTTAATTTAATTCGAGAATATGTACTTTGAGTACTTATTCACAAAAATGAGTTTGACTCGAGCAAAAATCAAATCGTTGTTTGAACATTGGATGATCACTAATTATCAGATTAATTAATTTAATTAGATTGATCGATAACATGCTTGTGTGAATACATAGTTACGATGCATGAATAATGTATATCGGATGGATATTAGTTGGGTGGGACAATTTTAGAAATTGTTGTAATAAATTTGATTTATTAATTAGACCTGCGTGTCCAGCCTTATTACCCTCTATTCTTTGTATTCTCTTCTCACCTATTCCCCTCAATGTAAATGAGGTTTCTTTAGAAGTGTAGTGTAACAGGTAGAAGTAATACATGTGCTAGCGGGAGAGAGAAAGGGAGAGATTTGATCTAGGATCAATGTGTAAAGTATCCATCCGCATATCATTATTATTTTATTCATATGCGCTTTATTATGTGTTTAGAATGCATGTTTAAGGGTGTATGATGATGAGACCTAAAAAAGATAATAAATTGGTTGCCAATTTGCACACGAAAAACCCTCAAACAATATTAAGTGTCTTTCCTTCCGAGACTGACATTGGCTTGTTGGCCAAAGTCAAGGCCTTTGTCCATCGAGGATGTGTTTGAATCACGAAGGCTTTGTTCCATATCAGTGTCTTGTCCAAGTTGTGGTTTGTTGGCCAAAGTCAAGACCACTTCTTGTCCATCGACATTGATTACGAATTTTTCCATGGTCAATGGGTCGCGCTTAACTGGGATCACTAAGTTTGTTGTGCAAAGCCAAGGCTTAGTTGATTCAGAGGAAAAAGGTTAGGTAATACATTGGATGTATTGGCATATATAAGATATATGTTTCGGACTTGGATGTCGCCCTACCGGATCTAGGAATTGGATTGGATCCAATCGATCTTAGAGATCTACCTAGTTAATTATCATACAATTTGTTGGCCAAAGTCAAGATTGTGTGATATTTAACGGGATCATAGCCCACTAGGAAACAAGGTTTCCCGAGTACTCGACAGAGGGTTAGAGGCTCGCCGAAAAATAGTGGGAGGCAAGAATTGAATTTGCAATACTCGTTTAATTACTTGCCATACGCGCTCAACACAAATATCATTCGTCGTCAAAAAAATTAAATGTTAGTTGGACTAATATTTAAATTATTGTTTTTTTAATGATAGTTGGACTATATTCAAACAATTCATTTATAGTTGATTTTATAATTGGATTATAGTAATCAATATAATTGATTTTAATTATTAAATTATAGTTGATTAAATAGTTGGACTATTGTAATCATTATAATAAATAGTACCGAAATAGTTGATTAAATAGTTGGACTATAAAATCAAATATAATTGAAAGATTGACATTTAAAACATAATCCTAGGAAAATGTGTTTAAATGGTTTAATTTTCAAATTGGGAATAAAATTTCAGGATGGTCCTGGAAAAATAATAAGTTACTTTATTTGATAAAATAATATTATGCCTAAGCCCGGAGTTAAGCAAATAGTAGAGCATAATCTTTGAAAGATTTATGTGATGATGAATTTAGTGCTTAATCCATTATACTTACCGCAGTAGACTCATTAATTTCTGAATCAGAACTAAGGATTAGATCCTTAAAGTATGATACTGAAATTGAAGGATCTTCAAAGAATCTATCCTTAGATTTTAGAAGTACTAAATTGCAATACATAACTCTTTGAGAGTTAATGACTATTCTCAAGGAGATAAAGTCAAACTTTGCAATTAGGCAAGTAGCGCAAGGCGCACATTACTTCGATATTCTAGAAACCCGAGGCTTGGCCAAAGGCTTCTGGAATATGAAAAAGGGTAAAGGCAAAATCATTATAATCTTCTGGGAAGATAAATGACATATCCCAAAATGTCTGCCTAATTGTGGCAAACGGGATCGCGGAAGCGTGACTGCCGTTTGAACAAAGCAGACATGAAGGAATTGAAGACAAACAAGGCTCTGACTTCAAATTTGTTTGTCAAGATTATGTTCACTACTAGTATTAAAATTGGATTTTAGATACTTAGTGTGGTACATAAATATATCGACGTTCAGAGTCTGTTTTGAACAGGATACTGACTTCAGATTGAGATTAATCTGCGAATTGGAAACGGGACGAAATTCGTTGTTTAACCGTAAGATACCTAAGTTTAGGAACTACCCTCGGGTGTGTACTTAAATTAGGAAACTGTTATAATGTAACTAGTTTGACTAGAAACATTATCTTTATATCAGTGTTTAACTCGCTGCGGGTGGACCTTTATATTCTAGAACACTAAAGTGTTTTATTATATAAAGATGATATTGAGATAAACACATTAGATGTGAATAACAAAGTTTATATTTGAATATAAATAAATCTCAAACATAAACATGACAAACAAATAGCTCAAACTGATTTGATCAGATGAAACATATTGTGGCATTGTTGTCTGGGACACAATTAAACAAGAATCGTATATCCACACTTTCGAAGAGTGGGTACTCGACTAATTTGATTCCATTCAAATAAAGTCTATGAATCTAGTTTATTGGGCAAAGTGCCTAAAACACTATTTACTTGGTAAAAGTGCAAATGCCACCAATCTGTTAGCCTAGTTCATAGTGAAGTAAGTGGCCCATGTCTAGCTAGGCTAGAGGTGGATATCGATATTTCGTGACCTATACGGATGTGGCATCGCGTTATGGCTATGTGTTTCTTTAGAAACACAAATCGGAAACTTTTAAAGTTTCGACACGAAATATACAAACAGATCGGCTAAAGTATTAACCGTCACGGTAAGAACGTAATGGAAAATACTAAAGCAATAAGTTTCTAATATACTTGAAAGAGTATGGTATTCTTTCAAATGAGGACTCCTTCCGGAACACGTCAAGTTGACGGTGTGTCCGAACTAAGTAACCGAATTATGTTAGACATGATAAGGCTAATCATGAGTCGCTCTGAGCTACCATTTCCTTCAACGGATAAGCTTTAAACAGTGCAAGAACTTATTTAGAATAAGGTTCCATAAAAATCTGTTTGACAGATATCATATTAGATATGAACGGGAAAGAAACTGGGTTTCTTATTCCTATAAATTTGGGATGCTAGGCATATGTTGGATGATACCAAACTAAAACCCAAATTGGATAAGTGCCGAATTGTAGGTTATCCTAGGGATACCAAAGTATAGTACTTATACATCTCACATGAGAACAATGTAATTGTTGCTCACCATGCGATTTTCCTAAGAGGAATATCGATATGCAGTGGTAAGTGGGAGGATAGTAAAACTCGATGAAAATCGTAGAGTAATACTGTTCAAGGCACCGAATCCTAATGGAACACAAATAGTTCATCAAGGATGAAACTATTACCATTAATCTTCGTATACACAAGAACCGCGTAGTCGGAGAGAGTCAGTCAGAAAACAACCTGGGGTATGGGTTTATGATCTCACCTCATAAAGATGTTTATCTTATTGAGGTATACCAACTGACTACGTATGAGGAAGTGATACAAGGTATCGACTCCCTATTATGACAAAGTATCATAAGTTCAAAATGGATTCCATTTATATCAACTATGTTTGGATACTAGTTGATGTACCGCAAGGCATTGTGCCTATTGGTACTTATAAGTCTTCAAGGAAGACGTACATGGATGGCAACATACCAACGTACTAAGCTGGCTTTTAGCAGAAAGGTATCATTATCAACATTGTGTTGATTACGATTCAACCTTTTACCTGTTGCCACGGTAAATCCATTTGGATAATGCTTGCTATAGCTGCATGTTTCATTTGTGAAATATGGCAGCTGGAACGGGAAAATCGATTTCCTGAAAAGGAAACCTTTCGGAGGATATTTATAACATCCTGTTGATTTTTTCGTACCAAAACTAGCAAACGAGGTTTACGGGTTATTCGATCCATGTTTGGATTGAAGCAAGCATAGGTTCTTGGAATTGTCGTTTTGCTGTGATCATAATGGTTTATGATTTAATTCAAAACGAAATGATTCTTGTGTATATAAGGAGGTTAGTGGGAGCGCACTGACAGTGGCTGTCCTATAAAATAATGATAATATGTCATTTCTTGGAAATGATATTCCCATAAAAACTATCAGTGAAAGCTTGGCTTTTAAGAAAACTCTCCGAGAAACCGTACATTGAAAAATGTACACGACCTGGTGTCTCATACGCTTTGAGCATATGGATTCACAAACAGGCCAATCCAAGTGATAGTCACTGGATTGATGTTAAGAACATCCGTTAGTATCTTAGAGAACTAAGGATGCTGTCTTAGTCTATGGAGAATGAGAACTTGAAGTGACTGGGATCACTGTAGCAAGTTTCCCAAACCGATACAACGACTATAAGTCGCAAACGGTACTACAAAGTTTGAATAACGGAACAGTGAGCTGGAAATCTTCCAAGCAAGATAGTGTTACCGAATAAACAACAAATGCGGGTTATTGTTGCAGCTGAGGCGGCAATAGAAGCCATTTGGGTTGATAACAAATCTAATTAGATTAGATATAATTCTGTTAGCAGCTGAGCTAGGAGTCAGCACATGCTAAAGAATTAATGGTCTCATCAACGATCCAGATACATACTTCGATATTCATCTGATTCGTTCGGATCATACATCGTGGCGATGTGATGATCGAATAAATCGCATCAGATGATAATCATGCAAATCCACTGACGAAAGTCTTTTCTCAGCAGTGTGAGCCAACCGTACATAGTTCGGGTGTCAAGCACTCGAGTGACTGGCTACAGGCCAAGTGGGAGATTGTTGGACAATTATGACCCATAGCGTCACTATTTGTACAGATCATGGTGTTGTTGTACAAATTAACTATGTGACAAATGAGATTGCACTCTTATCATTTGTAATTAGATCACCTAGATGTATAAATGATATGAGGTCCCTATGATTTGTTCCTGGACGGAGAATGATATGAGACAGTATCAGTCCACGAAGGATAAATCATTAAATATCCCTAGTCAGAGTATTATCGAGATTGGACATCGATAAATACGTAAAAGACTAGTATTACACTTGTGCGCGTTGTGAGGGCACAACGACAAAGTTCTCATATATTTGGGTATATGATACTCATGTGAGTGATATAGGAGGTTGTGTTTTACCGATGGTACGGGAAATAGCTTCGCTCTGGATAGACCCCCCCGGAATTCCATTGGTAGTATGACTATGTGTCTATGGAAGTCCGAAATCAGGGTAGGTGTATTTGGTCTTAACCTGAGACTTGCACCGCTAATACTTGCGACAATCAATATACTTTGGTTGCGGTCGTCCAGGGCTTTAACAGGTTCTGTGTACGCCAATACTGGGTATATTGAGAATCGTAGTGTGTTGGGTGTGATGTCAAGACGGAAGTATCACTCCAGTCATATGGAGATGATGGTCACGTAGGATACGGGACTGGTTCTCTTAAATGTTGCAGCTATCGGGATAAAATGACAAGGTCAGGTTTATCCGATTATAGAGACTAGTCACCAGACATCCGACATGTGCTTCGTACGGGGCAGACACAATTCCAGCCCCAGGCCTAGCACGTGATCATCCGATACTGGACAGAAATACGCAATACTATGTATACTACGCCTGATATAGATAATTTATTCCTGTAAGGATATTTCCGGAGAATTGGGAAGGCATGGCGCTTTGCTAGAGGCCAACCTTGTCTTGTAAATTGGTATAAACGTAGTACGAGGTACTTACGTGTTCGGATAGTCCGATGACCGAATTTACTGCCAATATATCCGGGGATCTCATGGGTCGCTTCCCAAAGATTCACCGATGACGTATGACTCGCACTCTAGATTAATCTGGGATTAATTAGAAGAGAGAGAAAATTAATCTGGGATTAATTGCGGAGATATTTTATCTGGGATAAAATATCATTTAAAGAGAGATAACGATTAATTTGGAATTAATCGATTAATTAATATATTTGATATATTAAACGAAATAGGATTTCGACACGGAATTAAAATTAGATTTTAATTCGGGCGAACGAATTAATTTAGAATTAATTCGTTAGTGACGTGAATTGTGACTTCGCTAGGCGTAATCATTTAATTACGACGCAACGGAAAATTCGTTAATTTGGAATAAGCGAACCCGAGGCTGGGATTATTTACGAGCGCATTCGCATTTCGAATTCGAGTGCGGCACGCAAGTCAAATCAAGCGTCAAATCGATAGTCACATCAAGCGTCAAATCACTTGTCACTTTGAGTGATGTGGCATTTGATTGATTGATGTGATTGAATATAAGTGATGGAAGTGGTTGGTTGGTCAAAGAGTGTTAAACACTCAAGTTTACTTTTGTCATTTGGAATGAGATTTTAACATTTTGACTTTTGAATTTGGTATATGTTTTTGGAAATGCATTACCAAACAATTAATCACACATTTCATCTCTCTCACACATCTCTCTCCCCTCACTTTCTTCTTCTCTCCACACGCCCAATGGGCTGAAAAACCTTCATTGGTTTGTTAATGCCGAGAGATAAAGGGAAGCACTAGAGTGGGATTTTGTGGCAAAATCACAAGTGCTAGCACACTTACGAGACATGCGAAGGTGATAGGGAAGTCCACCCATGAGCCGGGAATCGTTCGACGAAGCTTGGAGCTTGACGAAGTTGATCCAAAAGGCCGAAACCAGTGAGCAGAATTTGTCACTGCCGAACCAGTCCATGGAGCAGAATTTGAGTTTTGTTCGTCAAAGCGTCGCTCAACCGATCGATGTGAGTATTCCACAACTTCTTCGATTTGTATTCGCACATATTTCATGCTTATTATTGTTCTTGGGACATTAATAGAAACCAACAGGCACCAAGGTTAAGTTTCTGATATATGGAAAAAATGAGCTACAAGTTAAGGATTATACAGACTCTGAGTTCCTGGGATATCTAGATGACATAAAATCTACATCAGGATACATATTTACCCTTAACAATGGTGTAATTAGTTGGCGTTGTTCAAAGCAAGGCTCAACAGCTGATTCCACCACTGAGGCAGAATTTATAGCGGCTTCAGAAGCTGTTAAAGAATATGTTTGAATTAGAAATCTTATCACAGAACTTGGCGTTGTGCCTAGTATTACGGATTCAATCCTATTGTACTGTGATAATAACGGAGCCATCACGTAGGCTAAGGAGCCGAGGGCGCATTCCAAGTCTAAACACGTGGAAAGGAAATACCGCGTAATTAGAGAGATTATTGAATGAAAAGACATAGTGGTCTTGAAGGCTCAAAGACAAGACAACATAACAGACTTGCTTACAAAGGCCTTACCTCCTAAGTTATTCGATAAACATGTAGAGGAGATGAGACTACGGTACCATCCAGATTGGCACTAAGCAAGTTTGATGTAGTTGGTGCTTGGAGTGCCAATCTGATTTGTATATTTTATTATTTATTAATAAAATAACTACATTTTTCATTTAATACCTTATTAATGGTATTGTCATTATGCATATTAGATTAATGTATAGATATGCTAAGAATGACATCGACCTTAGAATAGTTTTGACACTAGGTGTAAACTATTTTTAAAGTAAATGTTCTTAGTCGTTGGTTTTGGAATACGGTCGAATTTCTATAACCTAGAAGACTAGAACATGTCGTATATTGGAATTGGAGTTCCAATGGTTTAACACGATGTACCATGAGTTATGGAAACTCGTATAGACATGCGGGTATTCGTTGGAGTGAATACTGAATGACTCACATGTGATTCCTAATAGTTGGATGTACACACCACCGTCAATAGGAATCTCCTCAAGTCGAGTAGCATATGTAATCCTTTGATTTTAGGATAGCATTGATTTTGTGTGAGATCCTTCACACTTAGATGCCATGTATGTCAGAAATCTTTCATGGTCTGGCCTCTAGATGTTCGTTGGGTGTGGACTGATGCACTCAGTAATCAAGTGCGAAGCAAGATAGGATTCATCGACCCGTATGTGTACCATAAGGGGTTTAGGTATCCATGTTAGTAAAGTCACGATTCTTAAATCTTTGGCCAAAGTCGATCACCTAGGGAGGATCACATCAGTTATGAAGAATCGTGGACATGTCGACTTGAGATGTGCGCCTTGGAAACTTGACGGTATATTTTATGTTTCCTAAGAACAACTCGGATAGCCTACGATGGAGGGATTGTTAAACATATGTGATGACCTCGACTTGTATAGTTCAGAAAGGTCGTTCGTGTTCTTCGTGATTTCATAGGTGGTCGAATTGCATATATATAAGCTAGGCTTATATGACGAACGTATCTGGACTTAGAAAGTCCCACAATATGAAGTGTACTCGTTGAGTACTTGGGTAGCCAATAATTTTTGATAAAAGATAATATTCGATATTATAATTATCAACTAAGATAATCAAGTGTTATTGGATAACAATGATTATTTACTTTGACCTAATTGGATTAATTGGATTAATTCAATAATTACACAATGGCTTAATTGTAAAATCTTAATTATCTTTACCATTTGAGGATATTATGGTAATTGTAAGTATGTACTAATAGGTGGTTTTGGCTTGATTTAATTCGATTAAATCAAGGTGGCAAATATTTAACTAATCCATTTCCTAATCATTGGCTTGATTTAATTGGATTAAATTAAAGTGAGAGACAATGGAGATTAGTCACACCTAATTATACATATTTGGACAAATTATATTAAGCCCACTTAAAAGTTGATTATAACTTTTATTAATTGAAAATTGTCTAAGTTTTGCTAAAAATTGCAAGCTTTGTGAAGATTTTAATTACAAGTTCAAATACAAGCATAAGCAAATTCTTGAGAGATTAGCCTAAGTTAGAGAAGTGTTTAGAGAAGCTTGTGAGGTCTCTACAACATTTCATCTAGGAGAAATCAAGATTGGATCTTGAACTGAAGCTTTGTGAAGCATTAGCAAATAAAAAATATATATATATATGATGGCTGGTGAATAGTGCGCGCACGCACTGTTCACAGGCGTTCGTGTGCGCGCGAGTGCCAATTTTTATTTTGCTTCGTTCTGGAGCTTTCGGACTCCGATTCAGTCCCGATTTTTTTTCCTATACATTCGTAATGGAATATAGTATTTCATTAAATAATTTAAAATTACACACATACTTGATATCCATGGGTTAAACCCATTTCCGCTGCCCGAGGCACCGATCCGACCCTAGGGGTTCCACAGCTGTCCCAACAACATCAACCTTAGAATAATCATGTAGTAATACTGGACACTGGGTGGTCAGACATTGGGATAATATTATTATTATAAACTATTCTTAAAGTAAATATTCATAGTCGTTGGTTTTGGAATACGGTCGAATTCCTATAACCTATAAGACTAGCACATGTCGTATATTAGGATTGAAGTTCCAATGGTTTAACCTGATGTACCATGAGCTTGGGAAGATTCTATAGACTTGTCGGTATTCGTTGGAGCGAATACTTAATGACTCACAGGTGATTCCTAATAGTTGGAAGTACATACCACCATCAATAGGAATATCCTCGAGTCGAGTAGCATATGTGATGTTTTTTACTATAAGATAGCATTGATTTTGTGTGTGATCCTCCACACTTTGATACCATATATATCAGAGACCTTTCATGGTCTGATCAGTATATGTTCGTTTGGTGTGGACCGATACACTCATTAATCAAGTGCGTATGTGTACCATAAGGAGGTTTAGGTATCTATTTGAGTAAGTCACTGTTATTAAGACTTTGGCCGAAGCCGATCACCTATGGTGGATTGCATATATCAGAAATGGTGTTATGATTAGTTTTAAAGAATCGTGTATATGTCGACATGAGATGTGCACCTCGAAAACTTGACAGTGTAATATATATGTTTCCTAGGCACAACTTGGATAGCCTATGATGGAGGGTTTGTTAAATATATGTGATGACCTCGACTTGTATAGTTCAGAAAGGTCGTTCGTGTTCTTCGTGATTTCATAGGTGGTCGAATTGCATATATATAAGCTAGGCTTATATGACGAACGTATCTAGACTTAGAAAGTCCCACAATATGAAGTGTACTCGTTGAGCACTTGGGTAGCCGATAATTTTTTATAATAAATAATATTTGATATTATAATTATCAACTAAACTTATTAAGTGTTCTTAGATAATATTAATTATTTATTGTGACCCAATTGGATTAATCCAAAATCACAAAAGGGCTTTGTTGTAATTTCATAAATTTCTCTGTCATTGAAGAATATTTTGATAATTATAAATATATAATAATAGGTGTATTTGTCTTGATTTAATTGTATTAAATCAAACTGGTAGACATTTAAATAATCCATTAATTAAACTTTATCTTGATTTAATTGGATTAAATCAAAGTGGTAGATAAATGTGATTAGTCACACCTAATTATACATATTTGGACAAATTAGATTAAGTCCACCTAAAAATTGATTAAGACTTTATTAATTAAATATTACATAAGTTTTTCTATAAAAGGCAAGCTTGGGTAAGTTTTTAAGTTTGAGCTGAAGAAAGTTAAGCTTGTGAAAGCTAAAACAAGAAAAAAATAGAAATATTAGCCTAAGTAAAAAAAAAATGTTTAGAGAAGCTTTGGAAATTCTCTACAACACTTCAATAAGGAGAAATCAAGATTGGATCTTGGAATAAAGGTTGCTAGTATTGGAATCAAGATTGGATCTTGAAGTCAAGCTTGATAACTTTGGAAGTTCTCTACAACATTTCAATAAGGAGAAGAAGATTGAATCTTGGAATCAAGCTTACTAGGTAAGTTTGATATTCTTTAAAGCTATATTTTCATTAGTGATTTATCATTAGTGAAACATATAATGATGTATTATGTATTGGATACATAATAAGATAGCTTGATGTTGAAATTAGGCTAATAAATTGTGTATGGACCTTTGGAAGTATAAACACAATATGCTTGTGATTGGGTCAAAATAGTTTTTTTGGACATAAACATAAAATTAGAGTTTGGAACTCTAGATAAAAGCTTGGAGTTATGACTACTATTCTAGAATCACTTGACTACCTTTGAGTGACCTAGAATTATTCATGAGTCACTTTATTGTGGGATTCTAATTTGGTTTGTGTTTTGGATTCAAAATTTATGCATGTGCGTATTTAGAATAAATTTATATTTTTATAAAAATATTTAATATTTTGAAAAATACGATTTTGTTCTAGAACATGTGTTGATGTTGGTTTTGATGTTAAAAATTAATTTTGGGTGTTTGAAAATGTTTATGGAAATTTGAAAGGAATTAGGGTGAAATATCTTATTTCCCAGAGAGCTGATGGAAACAATGAAATCAAGAAAAAAAATGAACAATGCGCTCACGCACTGTTCACGCTCACAGTGCGCTCGTGCATTGTTTACGCGCACTATGGCGTACGTGCGTGCTGAAACTTGTTTCTATCTGTTTTTGAGTTTTCGAACTCTGATTCATCTCCGATTTTTTCCTATACACTTGTAATAGAATATCTTATTTCATTAAATTAATTAAAAATACACACATGCTTGATATCCACAGGGTTAGACCCACTTCTATTGTGTGGGGTGCTGATTAGGGGTTCCGTCCCACAGTTGTCCCTACATGTACGACATGTGTGTTGGGGCAGTTATGGAACCCCTAGGGTCGGATCGGTGCCCCGCGCAGCGAAAATGGGTATAACCTATGTATATCAAGTATGTGTGTAATTTTAAATTATTTAATGAAATACTATATTCTATTACGAGTGTATAGGAAAAAAACGAGACTGAATCGGAGTCCGGAAGCTCTAGAACAAGCGAAAACAAAATTTATGTGCGCCAAGGACGCGACGCGCGTGAAGTAGGGGTTTTCGCGGTGCGGTTCGGGTCGGTTTTTTCATTTTTCACTTCAAACCGCGCGGGTTGGCGGTTTGGGAAATTAGAAACGAAATCGCAAATTTGATAAGGAAAACAGCGGCGGTTCAGGTTGGCAGTTTAGCGGTTCGGGCGGTTCGGGTCGGGGGTTTGGATTATAAATTTTTTAAAGGAAATTTTGTGTGTTTTCACATTATAATTGAAGAGAAAAAATACCTAATTTTCATTTATACATTGCATATTGTCATATGATTATTAAATATCTTAAACTTCATGATTAAAGAATAAGAAACATATAAAATAATATCTAATTTGAACGCAAGTCGGCGGTTCAGGCAGTTCGGGTCACGGTTTGAGTCAAAATTTACGATTTTGGGCGGTTCGGGTTGCGGTTGGGTCAAAATCGCACACCGACCCGAAATTTACGGTTCGGTTCCGATTGACCCGAAATTATTTTTAATTTTTTTTCAAACCACGCGGTGCGGTTTGGGTCGGGTTACGGTTTGACCCGAAACCGTGATCACCCCTAGCGTGAAGTACACACGCTATAGTGCGCGCGCGCACTGTAGCGCCCAGGCCTAAAAATTTTTTTTTTTGTTTTATTTGTTTCATTTTCATTTCCTTCAGCTCACATTCCAGTGAGCTGAAGGAATTAGGGTCTTTGACCCTAATTTTTTCCGGTCTTCCCTAAACACTTCAAAAACACCCAAAATTAATTTTTAATTTCAAAACCAACATTAACACATGTTATAGAATAAATATTAAGTTTTTCAAAATTTCAAATATTTTTTCAAAAACATAAATTTATTTTAAATACGCATGTGCGTAAATTTTGAATCCAATACACAAACCAATTTAGAATCCCAATAAGAAATGTCTCGTGAACAATTCTAGGTCACCCAAAGGTGGTCAAGTGATTCTAGAATGGTAGCCATAACTCTAAGATTTAATCTAGAGTTCCAAACTCTTATTAATTGTTCCATGTCCAACATGAACATCTTTGACCTAATTACAAGCATGTTGTGTATATACTTCTAAAGTATTTTAACACAATTGATTAGACTTATTTCAACATTAATCTATGTGATCATGCATCTAATACACAAATGAACATAGCTTAAGAGAAGATCAAACATTACCTAGTAAGCTTGATGCAAGATCCAATCTACTTCTCCTTTTTGAAATTGTTGGAGAACCTCCAAGGTGTGCAAGCTTGACTTCAAGATCCAATCTTGTTTCCTATGCAACCAAGCTTCACTTCAAGATCCAATATTGATTTCTCCTAAATAAAATGTTGTAGAGACCTCACAAGCTTCTCTAAACACTTCTCTAATTTAGGCTAATCTCTCTAAGAATTTACTTGTATTTTTTACTTGTACTTGTAATTAAAACCTTCCTAAAACTTGCTATTTATAGCAAAACTTAGGTAATTTTTAATTAATAAAAGTTGTAATCAACTTTTAAGTAGGCTTAATCTAATTCGTCCAAATATGTATAATTAGGTGTGACTAATCTCCATTGTCTCCCACTTTTATTTAATCCAATTAAATCAAGCCAATGATTAGGAAATAGATTAGTTAAATGTTTGACACCTTGATTTAATCCAATTAAATCAAGCCAAAACCACATATTATTACATACTTACAATTACCATAATATCCTCAAATGGTAGAGATAATTATGTTTTTACAATTAAAACCTTGTGTAATTATTGAATTAATCCAATTAGGTCAAAGTAAATAATCAATATTATCCAATAACACTTGATTATCTTAGTTGATAATTATAATATCAAATATTATCTTTTATAAAAAAAATAATCGGCTACCCAAGTGCTAAACGAGAACACTTAATATTGGGACTCTCTAAGTTCAGATACGTTCGTCATATAAGCCTAGCTAATATGTAAGCAATTCGGCTACCTCCGAATTCGCGAAGAACACGAACGATCTTTCTGAACCATACAAGTCGAGGTCATCACATATGTTTAACAATCCCTCGGTCGTAGGCTATTCTGCTTAAGAAACATATAATACACCGTCAAGTTTCCAAGGCGCACATCTCATGTCGACATGTCCACGATTCTTTACAACTGATGCGATCCACCCTAGGTGATCGGCTTTGGCCAAAGTCTTTAAGAATCGTGACTTTACTAACATGGATACTTAAACATCTTATTGTATACATACGTGCCGACAGATTCTATCTTGCTTCGCACTTGAATACTGAGTGCATCGGTCCACACTTAACGAACATCTAGAGGCCAGACCATGAAAGGTTTTTGAAATACATGGCATCAAAGTGTGGAGGATCTCACACAAAATCAATGATATCCTATAGTCAAAGGATTACATATGCTACTCGACCCGAGGAGATTCCTAATAACGGTAGTGTGTAATTCCAACTATTAGGAATCACCTATGAGTCATTCAGTATTTGCTTCAATGAATATCCACATGTCTATACGAGTTTCCAAAACTCATGGTACATCGAGTTAAACCATGGGAACTCCAATTCCATTATACGACATGTGCTAGTCTTCTAACTTATAGGAATTCGACCGTATTCCAAAACCAACGACTAGGAATGTTTAATTTACGAATAGTTTACACCTAGTGTCAAGACTATTCTAAGGTCGATGTCATTCTTAGCATATCTATACATCAATATA